>CAUYRH010032227.1:0-83549 GCA_963574655.1 Perodicticus potto | reverse complement strand
TTTTTTTTTTTTTTTTTGAGACAGAGCCTCAAGCTGTCACCCTGGATAGAGTGCCATGGCATCACAGCTCACAGCAACCTCCAATTCCTGGGCTCAAGCGAGTCTCATGCCTCCGCCTCCCAAGTAGCTGGGACTACAGGCGCCCGCCACAACGCCCAGCCATTTTTTTTTTTTTTTTTTTTTTTTTTGGTTGCAGCCGTCATCGTTGTTTGGCGGGCCTGGGCTGGATTCAAACCCGCCAGCTCAGATGTACGTGGCTGGCGCCTTAACCCGTTGAGCCACAGGCGCCGAGCCTAAAATCCAGATTTTTATAGGATAAATTCCTTTATTTACTTATTTTTGAGACAGAGTCTTGCTCTGTTGCCCCAGGCAAGAGTGCCATATGGCATCAGCCCAGCTCACAGCAACCTCAGACTTCTGGGTTTAAGCAGTCCTCCTGCCTCAGCCTCTCATGTAGCTTGGGACTACAGGTGCCACCATAACGCCCAGTTTTTTTTCTATTTTTAATTTTTTCTAGTTTGAGTAGAGATGGGATCTTGCTTTTATTCAGGCTGATCTTGAACTCCTGAGCTCAAGAGATCCACTACCTCGGCTTCCCAGAGTACTAGGCTTATAGGCATGAGCCACTGTGCCCAATCAACAAATTCCTTTGGATGAAGCTTTTCTTGCTTTCTTTTGTGCTTAAAAAAGAACAATCTTGAAATCATAAGGCCACAGTTTCCCCACCTCTGTTGGAAAAGCCCAGATTCTAATGGGGACAGTGAATAACCAACAAATAGATAAAGATAATTTCAGATGGCAGTAAGAGCTGTGAAGGAAATAAAACTACATGATATAGTATAGAATGACTGTGGTGCTGCTTTAGGCAAGGTGGTCTAGAAAGGGCTCTGCAGGGAAGTGACATTTAAGCTAAGAAAGAGATGAAAAGGAGCAAGGCTGACCAAGAGTTGGAAGAAAAGTTTTCATCCAGGTTGAGGGGACTTCGAATGCTAAGACCAGAAAGGAAACCAGTATGGCTGAAGTAGCAGGGGAAACAGGAGTACAAGAGTTTGGAAGGATAGGCAGGGACTGGATCATGGTGGGCCCTATAGCCATGGGGAAGAGTTTGCATTTTCTTTTAAGTGTGGTGGATCATCTCTAGAAGTTTTTTTGTCTTGTTTGAGACAGGGTCTTACTCTGTCACCCTGGGTAGAGAGTCATGGCATCATAGCTCACAGCAACTTCAAACTCTTGAGCTCAATGATCTTCCTGCCTCAACCTCCTGAGTAGTCTGGGACTCAGAGGCCCGCCACAATACCCAGCTAGTTTTTCTATTTTTAGTAGAGACGGAGTCTCGCTCTTGTTCAGGGTGGTCTCAAATTCCTGAGCTCAAGCAATCAATACACCTTGACCTCCCAGAGTGCTAGGATTACGGGTGTGAGCCACCACGCCCACCCCACTAAAGGCTTTTAAGGAAAGGGCGGGCATTTTGCTTTTTTAAAGATCAGTCTGGCTATGTGCAGAGATGGATGGGAGAGGGGCAAAAAATACAAGCAGGGAGATCTGTTGGAGGCTATTGCAGTTGTATAGCCAAGAGCGGAAGGTGGCTTGGTCTAGGGTGATGTCATAGCGGGACTTGCAGATAGATGCAGAATGGGCCTAAAGGGTCGGCGGGGTGGGAGGACTGGGTTGGCCAAAACATAGGATGTGAGGGGAGAAGAGAGAAAGTTTGGCAGAGGGCATAGGATTTGATCATGGGAGTGCTTGGATGCCAGGGTCAAGGAGAGCTTTAGTGTTTGAGGAGGGGTGATCCACCTGGGCTTTAAGAAGACATCTCCCTCAACAGTACAAAGACTAGTACTTCAGCTCAAGGAGGAGGTGGCAAGGGTCAGGAGCTATAACAGTAAGAGCATAAAAGTGACATTGTGCTCCAGCTGACGCTCATCTCAATGCTACTGGTAAAAGGATGCGAACAGAAGTGATCATGTTGGATGCTAGTATGGACCAGCACCCTTGGCCAAGAGGATCCCTGTACCAGAAACACGTGCCCTGGGCCCTCTGGCAAAGGCCCGCTCATCTATTGATGGTTTTCAGGAGCTATTTGTTTGCTGTAAGAACAACCACAATGGTGTCCTGTGTTTGGAGAGGCACTGAGCATTCAGAAACACTTGCAAACAGTCCCTTGAAACAGTGGTGTGTGTGGGGACGCAGAGAGTCCTACTGACACCCCCACCCCCACCCCACCACCACAGCTGGCTCTTGGTTCTGCCATCCTGACTTCGGAACATATTCTGCTTTCAATTTTTCCTTTAAAAGGTCTGTTTTTCATTTTTCTTCTTGTACCAAAGTAGGTATACAACAAACATTATGCTTTTGGGACACAGATCTGTGCTTAATTAAAGCCTCCACTAATGCAATCCATCTTGCTGAGTGGCAATCAACCTCACTTTGAGGTCGAGCTCAGTGGAAAAATTAAAATTAACTCTCCTTGACAGGAAGCTCCTACCCACCATAAAGACTGTTCTCTTTGGGTTTAGTAGCTGGGTTTCAATGTAATCAAATGGCAGTTTGAGTAAATACCAATTTGCACAACAATTGGGATCAAGGATCTGGGTAGATACTCAGCATGACTCATGGCATGACACCTCCGCATCCTACCAGGCCTGCTTTGGCTGTGTCTAAGGGAGAGAAAAGGGCTCCTGAGGGTAAGTAGGCTCCTGGTGGTTATCTGAGGTCTGCTGCAGATTTTCAAAGCTCTTTGTCTACCAGGGTCAGAAAGGGGAGGTGGTGTCCTCCTACACGACTCTGGGGACTTCCCCCAACTTGGTTTACTCAGAGGTCAGTTGAGGGGCTTCCGTAGCAGAATGGGAATCTGCAAAGAAACAGAGCACCTTGTAGGTAGGTGCCATGATGGAGGCAGAGCCATCCTCACAGACACCCCTCCCCCAGTCCCCAGCTGGGCCAGACACCCAGCTCAGCAATTATATTGGGAGTGACCTGGGGTCAGAAGGTGGTGTCTGGTGCTATATTTGTTTGCTTTTTTAAATTTCAGGACCAGATATAGTCTCTGCTCACATGTTCTGTTGGAAAGAGAACAAGAAATACAGGGGCATTTTGAGGTGATGGCCAGAGAGAAGGTCATGGGTCTGTCTCCATGGAAGTGCCCCTGCTGGTGGAGAAAGGACTTCAGACAGAAAAAACAGAGTTAGGAATTAACTTCCAGAATCTAGATGATGCAGGGGCCTGAGTTCTGGGTTGTTTAAGAAAAATCCTAGTTGTAACTGATCTGTTCATTTTTTAAATAATTTGTTATCTCATGACAAAAATAACAGTTCATCCTCAATGCAGAATGTGGAAAACATACTCCCTCCGTTAAAAAAATATATATATCATCTGTATTTTTGCCAGTGATAAAAATTATTATTAGTTATTTGATGGAAGATCCTCCAACTGGTTTTCTATGCATAGATTTGTGTTAATGTATTTTTTAGAGAGTTTATGGGTATGTGTGTGCCATGTTGCATATGCAGTTTCAAAAACTTCAAAAGCTGCTGATATATGGTAACCATCTTCCTAGGGCAACATACTGGTAAATACCTGTAATCCTAGTATTCTGGGAGGCGAGGCAGGTGGATAGCCTGAGCTCAGGAGTTTGATCAAGACCAGCCTGAACCAAGGAGGGGGACCTACAATGCCCACCAGAGGCTCCAATAGCCAAAAAGGCTTGTCAACTGCTGAGGAGACACCTGTGCCTTTGTGTCTCCTACACTTTACAATTGGGACAAAAAGTTGAAACCAACATTCCTATGCCTATGTCAGTTTCGTGTGAATTTCCTAGGGCTCAATTCCATGGATGGACTGTGTCCATTCATTGATACACTCATTCACCTTGCCCCGGCGGAAGGGACTGTATTCATTCGTTTCCTGGCCAAGGAACCCATACACCTATATATACCCTGAGGCTAGAGGCCTAGTGGAGGAGACGGGGAAAGACCGGGAGAGAAACGGAGAGAGCTTCTCTCTCCCCACTTGAATTCTCTCCCTCTACCAGGAGCTTTGGTGTTTTCTGTATTCTTTTCTGTAAATCAATTCTGTCTTACCATGTAGGGGTGGGGGGGGGAAATAATGTAATGAAGAATAATAAAATACATGTATTTGAAAAAAAAAAAAAAAAAAGACCAGCCTGAACAACAGCAAGAACCCTGTCTCTACAAAAAAAATAGAAAAACTAGCTGGTGTGGTGGTGGCCTAGCAGTGGTGGATTACCTCAGCTATTTGAGAGGCTGAGGCAGGAAGATCTCTTGAGTCCAAGAGTTTAAGGTTGCTATAAATTATGGCACCAGGGCACTCTACCGAGGGTGACAAAATGAGACTCTGTCTCCAATAAATAAATAAATAAATAAATAAATAAATAATAAAACAATGGAACCTCTGAGAACCTCGATTTTCTTTTCCTTGTCAAATAGAGCAAATTACACTGGCAATATTTTCCTTATAGATTCTTGGGTTTTTTGTTTTTTAAAGACAGAGTTTTACTTTGTCACCCTCGGTAGAGTGCGGTGGCTTCACAGCTCACAGCAACCTCCAGCTCTTGGGCTTAGGCGATTCTCTTGCCTTAGCCTCCCAAGTAGCTGGGACTACAGGCGCCCGCCACAACACCGGCTATTTTTTTGTTGTAGTTTGGCCGGGGCCGGGTTAGAACCCGCCACCCTCGGTATATGGGACCAGTGCCCTACTCATTGAGCCACAGGTGCCACCCTCTCTTATAGAGTCTTATGAAATTGAATGACACAGCATTCAAGCTTCCTTGAAGTGTTAAAAGATAACTTCAGGGGGGCTTAGCCTGTAGCACAGTGGTTAGGTGCCAGCCACATGCACCAAAGGTGGCGGGTTTGAACCCCGCCTGGGCCAGCTAAACAATAATGACAACTGCACCAAAAAAACATAGCCAGGCGTTGTGGCGGATGCCTGTAGTCCCAGCTACTTGGGAGGCTGAGTCAAGAGAATTGCTGAAGCCCAAGAGATGGAGGTTGCTGTGAGCTGTGACGGTACAGCACTCTACTGAGGGTGACATAGTGAGACTGTCTCAAAAAAAAAAAATAAGATTGGGGGAAAGAGCAGGAGGAAGATGTATGTCAAAATGTGGCTATCCCATTCCAGAAGGTAGTAATGGAATTATAGAGAATTTTGATTATCTTCTTTTTGCCTGTGTTTTGTAAATCTTCAAAACAAATGTGTCATACATTCAACTTACTATGTAAATTCATACTATGATTTTTATTGATTTTCTTTAGTTCTCAGAAGAGAGTGAGTATTGCAAAGACATAGGATGGCCTCGGGATTTGTAACTCATGTTAGAAATCTCTTCATATCTGTCTCACTCCCCTTCAAACTCTAGTCCTCTAAGGATAGAGGAAAATAGAGGGAAGAGAATGCACAGAAGACCTGTTTTTGAGAATTGATGTATTAATGATTAGACTCTGCATCTGGCTAACCATGCAAGGAGATGGATGATGTAGCTTGAGGCCTTGACCATGAATCTGCCTTCCAGCAATGAGAATGCCTGGGCTGGCCAGGGCCATGGGCATTTCTCTGCAGCCACCTTGCCCTTGACCAGTGCCGTTGTGCCTCAGTTGGCTGCAGTAGGTTCTGAAGCTCAGTTAGGTTCAGAGTCCGGCTTTTCTAGTTCTTCAAGTAACACCCAGCACATTCAGTCAGCAATGCTGGCTGTGTTTTTACTACATCCTAAACTGGCCATGCTGCACCCTGGGAGAAGCAGGTCAACACTACCTCCTCCCGGTGCCTTAAGGTCAATTTCATGCCTTCTATGAGGGCAGAGAGAAGGAGCTGTCTCAGCTAACTGATTTGCCCTCACCTAATGTCCCAGCCTTCCAGCTGCAGGACAGCCCTGGATGTGCCTCTGGCTTCTGAGGCTGTTGGTCCAGTCAGGAGCCAAAAAGAGGAGAGAGTAAGACAGAGTCCCTTGGAAAGCTGGTTCAGGCTGGGTGGGGCTGGCCACAGGCCTTGGGAGGGATCAGACCCCAAATGCTAGATCTTGGAGGCAACTGTAGTTTTAACAAAAAAAATGGGGAGCTGCTGAAGGCCCCCACCATTCACACTGCAAAAGAACTTAACAACACTCTGGTGTTGACTCGTGGGGAGGCTGACATTGTGGAGGGAGACAGGATTTCTCAATTATCCTATTTCAGGCAGGCCTTATCACTGGAGGCGCCCTGCCTAGGAATTTGCAATCATTTTGACAGTAGCCAGGATATTTCCCCTCCTGCTGACGATAGGGGGGTGAAAAAAGACTGAAAAAAGATTTTGCTAAGCAAATGAAAGATGTGAACTAGATTAAAGTGAGAATATTTAAATTACAGAAACTTAGTGCTTTCAAGCATACTCAAGCACTTTTGAAGCACCCATTTAGGGACTGCTGATTGATAAGAGGTGATGAATTATTCTTATCTCATCATTGACTGCCAGTCCCTGGCTCTCTGGAGGGCAACACTTGGTTAACCTAATTTGAATCTAATTTGAATGACTTAAAAAGTAATAAAACAAGTATGTGCTTGAACCTAATAAAGCCTAATTTATTTAATAAGACTTTTCTTGAGAATTGTAGTTTAGAGCTGGAAAGGACTTTTGAAATCATCCTCTATTTTACAAATAAAGAAAGGAAACTGAGTCCCAGAACAATACAATGCCTTGCCAAAGGCCACACACAGTCAGTCAGTGCCCACGTGCGCTGGGGACTTTAACTTTGTGCCCTGAGTCGTGCCTGAGAGTTCCATTCCATGGTGAGCCTGCAGTTCCCACTGGCGGCAGATCCAGACCCCTACCATAAGGTGGAAAGTAAGTGGGGAGGGGGTGGCTATACCTTGAGCAAAGAAAACTTCCCCATGGGAACTCCCAGAGGGGTTAGTTGGCCAGCCCCAACCCCTTGATGTTCCCCTCCTGTCTGTGGCCACTGCTCCCCTACCCTAGGTGGTGAGCAATGGGGAATTGGAGTTGCCAGGCAACCCACCAGACTGAGAAAATGATTTAGAAATTCTGAAGCCCACAGGCCCATAGGGCTTTCATGTGTCCCTGCCTTAGGCTTTAGGTCACCCAGGTCTCTGGAAGGCCAGGACGGTGTCCCTCAGGGGAGGAGGAAAATGAGCTGGTGCAGGCCCAGGAGGAGAGGACTTCCTTCCAACACTCTGCCTTGGGTTCATGATGGGATCCTAGGGGAGAAATTTGACCCAGGATTGTTTGCAGCAAAACACAGTGATGTTCTTTACTTTCCTCACACTTTGGGTTTTGTGTGTGTTTCTAAGCATGAACTCATTGAATCCACATTTTATAGGTGATGAAATTGAAGCTCGTAAAGCTTGAGTGACTTGCCCAAGGCCACACAGAAACAGTACTTGGCCCAGACACTGTGGCTCTGGAGGAGGAGGATGGTCCTGATGGGAGTGGAGGGTTGGAGGGGGCGAGGAGGAGGAAGAGTGAGCTTGTCTACGGGGTAAGTCCGGCCCCCAGTGGGCTACGTTCCAGCAGCAGATGGCTTCATCTGCCACAGGACATCTGTCCTCACTCCTGTGTCCTGACCTTCACTTCTAGAGCCTTGGTACTCGTCTTTCACAGATCTTAGGTGGGCTGAGTGCAATGGCTCACGCCAGTAATCCTAACACTCTGAGAGGCCAAGGTGGGAGAACTGCTTGAGGTCAGGAGTTGAAGACCAGCCTGAGCAATAGTGAGACCCCATCTCCACAACAAGTAGAAAAAATTAGTTGGGCATTGTGGCAGGTGCCTTCCCAGTTCCAGGTATGGGAAGACTGAGGCAGGAGGATCGCTTGAGCCCAGGAGTTTGAGGTTGGAGTGAGCTATGATGATGCCACCACACTCTAGCCAGGGCTGTGTCTCAAAAAAATATCTTGGGTGCTTTTAGAAAAACTAAAAGCTCAACCAAAATAGAAATATCAAATTAAAACTGAGGCTTTGTTTAGGAGGTTTGTTTAAAACTCTGAGCTTTTTCCTGCTTTGGGCAACACCAAAAAGAGGCCAAGAAATATAGGCAGCTTTGCCTATTCAAAGCCCGGGTTGTAACCTTCACGTGGTTGCACTAGCAGTGGAATTAATTGCTCTTTCAATAAGTGTCTATGAGTCTTGTTGACCTGGATAAGTGAGTGTCACAGAAGGGACACTCAGCCCAGAGCTGAGATCAGCAACAAGCACCATGCTGTGCTGACTTTAGGCTCCCTCCGCCTCTCAGGGTGTGCAGGTCTCACGCACTCGCCCCTGGAGCCTGCCTGGACTGTGCTTGTGTGTGCTTGTTTGGGGGCTTGATTAGGCAGAATTGGATTGAATTGAAAGGGCAGTGACATTTTCTTGGTTGAAAGAAGCAAGGTCATGGTCGCACTTCAAGGAGGCAAGCGTGTCCTATTGTCAGAACACTTCAGCTCTGCTCAGACACTCTCAATGGCTTCCTGAATTAAGTCCAGGTTGGTTGGCATGCAGCCTTCCACAAGCTGGCCCTGACCTAGCTTTCCAGACTTCTTTTCCACAGAATAACAATAATAACAATAGCATTTGCATTTGTCTACTACTTTATAATTTACAAAATGCTTTTACATTCCTTATTTATTTTATTTTATTTTATTTTGGAGACAAGAGTCTCATTCTGGCACCCTGAGTAGAGTGCTATGGCATCATAGCTCACAGCAACCTTAAGCTCTTAGACTCAAGAGATCATCTTGCCTCAGTTTTTCTATTTTTAGTAGAGACTGGGTCTCGCTCTTGCTCGGCCTGGCCTGGAACTCCTGAGCTCAAGTGATCCACCTGCCTCGGCCTCCCAGAGTGCTAGGATTACAGGCGTGAGCCCCCATGCCCGGCTCTCCTTATTTCTTTGAAGCTTCTCAGTAACTGTATTTAGAGATGAGGACACAGGTCTAGAAAGGGAAAAGGACCCGCCCAAACCCAATATATTACCAAGTGGCTACGAAAGACTGTGTGATTATTTAGAATATTTTACTGCCTCTCAAGGGGTAGGTTATACTTTTCTGCCCCACTGATGCGAGGCTTTGTTATGGACTTGCCTTGGCCAATAAAATGTGGGCAAAAATGGCATGTGTCGCGTCGATGCCAATTTAGGGTTTGCTAAGCTCTCTTTCCTCTCTGTTGCAAGCTTAGTGAGATCTCAGACAGGGGCTGCTCCATCAACCTAAATCCTGGAGTAAAGTGGCCGTAGAACCCCGCCAGAGCTAGCCCACCATGAGCTGCAACATGAGAAATAAACCGATGTTGTGGCAGGCCACCAAGTTGTTGGGGTGACTCATTGGATCAACGCAGCTAACCTAAACGCGCCACATCATGGTAGAATTCGGCATAAGCTTAGACCTTCTGAAAGTGTGCCACGTTTATCCCCTTAATTCCAGATAAATCACCCTGTTTGTTGCCACCTCCATGGTTTTTTTCATCCTGTTCCCTCTGCCTGGAATTTTTTTGAAATCCTACCCATCTTCCAAAGTCAAGTTTGGGATCCACCGCTTTTGTGCTCTTATTTTTATTTTATCTTATTTTTGAGACAGGAGTCTCGTTCTGGCACCCTGAGTAGAGTGCTGCGGCATCATAGTGGGATCTGTGATCACACGAAGCACTTACCAACGTTTACTGTTTGCCAGATACAACTCTAGCACTTGTTCTATTTCATTTCATCCTCACCCTCTGAGATAAGTCCTGCTAATTGTCGCATAACGATGAAGAGAGGTTAAAATAACTTGTCCAAGATCACTCAACTGGTAATTGGCAAAGGGCAAGACTCGAACTTCATGCTTGAGTATCTTTCTGTCCCATTAACATTTCTATAAATCTCTTTTTGCCTCAACTCTCAAACAGCTTCTTTACCTAACTGACCAGGTTTGTTTGGTTGTTTAGGTCTGGGTTTGAGTATAAATTCCCTCACTGATTGGAGATGGAACCCTGGCTGGTCACTTAATTTCTTGGATCCTCGGTTTTTTCTTTGTATCTGCCACAGCTCCTATCAGAGTGCCCAGTAAATGCTAACTGACTGACTGGATACATGAATGAACTCTCTGAGCCTCAGTTTTTCCCATTTGTAAAAAACAGGAGGAATAATAGCTCCTCCTTGATAGGGTTGTAATTTAAATGATGTCTAGCAGGCTCGGCGCCCGTAGCACAGTGGTTACAGCACCAGCCACATACATGGAGGCTGGCAGGTTCGACCCGGCCCGAGCCAGCTAAACAACAATGACAACTGCAACAACAACAACAAAACAGCTGGACTTTGTGGCGGGCGCCTGTAGTCCCAGCTACTTGGGAGGCGGAGGGAGGAGAATAGCTTGAGCCCAAGAGTTTGAGGTTACTGTGAGCTGTGACGCCACGACACTCTACCGAGGGCAACATAGGGAGACTTTGTCTCTAAATAAATAAATAAGTAAATAAATAAATAAAGCCTAGCAAAAGGCATGACTCATAAAACTCAATACAACCTAGATATTATTATAGGAAAGGTAAATGTATTCTTTTTTTTTTTTTTTATTTCTTGGTTTTTTATTCTTTTCTCGTGCCTCCGCCTCCCAAGTAGCTGGGACTACAGGCGCCCACCACAATGCCCGACCATTTTTTGGTTGCAGCCGTCATTGTTCTTTGGCGGGCCCGGGCTGGATTCGAACCCGCCAGCTCAGGTGTACATGGCTGGCGCCTTAGCCCGTTGAGCCACAGGCGCCGAGCCAATGTATTGTATTCTTGATGTAAAGATAGGGGTAAACTCAAAAATGATAACAGTATAAAGAGTTCCTGTATACCCTTCCCCTACAACTCCTTAATGTTCACAACTGGAAAATGATTGGATAAATTCTGGCACAGCTAGACTATGGAATGTTAAAAATATACAGCAGTATATATGGTGGGATTCATTTTTATTATTTAAAAGAAGTGTAAACTCTTTATGTGTGTATATGTTTCCTTCCATTTGCAATAGCCTCTATAAAAGTGTTGAAAGTATGCAAGTAAACTTAATACTTGTTAGTCAGTGATAGAATTAAGAGGGTAAAAAGGGACATTGTGTGGTTTGTTTTGATAATCCTGTATTTAGTTTAATGTGGTATAAAAAGGCATGTAATGCTTGTAACTTTTTAAATTTGAAAAACATCAAGGGGAAAAAGAAGGCAAGGAATGATGCCCTGGACCTTCTCGCCGCTGGACAATTGTCTCTAGGTTATAAGTGGCAAGATAAGTAGGCCAGGCATGGTAGCTGACGCCTATAATCCCACACTTTGGGAGGCTGAGGTGGGTAGATTGCCTTAGCTCACGGGTTCAAGAACAGCCTGAGCCTGAGCAAGACCCTGCTTCTAAAAATAGCTGGGCATTGTGGTGGGCACCTGTACTCCCAGCTACTTGGGAGGCTGAGGCAAGAGAATCACTTAAGCCCAAGAGCTTGAGGTTGCTATGAACTATGGCACCACAGCACTCTACCAAGGAAAATATATTGAGACTTTATCTCGAAAAATAATGATAATAAGTGGTAAGATAGGTATTAAATCACACTTGCAGAGGTCCTGCACCATCTGCTCCTTGGAGAGATGAAACATAAGCTGGAGTCCCAGAGGGAGAGGCAGAAGTAACTGCATTTGAATCTCAGCTGTCCGCCACCTACTGAGCTATGGGACCTTGGGCCTGTTATTTAACTGCTCAAATGCCTTGGTTTCCTGGAAATCCTTAAGATGAGATAACCTCTTTCAATGGATTATCAGGAGAACAAAATGAGATCATGCATGCAAGATGCTTAACACCCGTGCCTGATACATAGTGTTCGATTATCATTATTAACAATATCATTATTGGCTCAGCGCCCGTAGCTCAGTGGTTACAGCGCCAGACACATGCACTGAAGTTGGCGGTTCAAGCCCAGCCCAGGCCAGCTAAACAACAATGACAACTGCAACAAAAAAATTGCCAAGTGTTGTGGCGGGCACCTGTAGTCCCAGGTACTTGGGAGGCTGAGGCAAGAGAATCAGTTAAGCTCAAGAGTTTGAGGTTGTTCTGAGCTGTGACGGCACTGCACTCTACCAAAGATGACATAGTGAGACTCTCTCAAAAAAAAAAAAAAAAAAAAAGGCTCAGCACCTGTAGCTCAGCAACTAGGGCACCGGCCACATACACCAGAGCTGGTGGGTTCGAACCCAGCCTGGGCCTGCCAAATAATAATGACAACTACAACTAAAAAATAGCTGGGTGTTGTAGTGGGCACCTGTATTCCCAGCTGCTTGGGAGGCTGAGGCAAGAGAATCGCTTTAGCCCAAGAGTTTGAAGTTGAGCTGTGAAGCCACAGCACTCTACCGAGGGCAACATAGTGAGACTCTGTCTCAAACAAAAAAGAAAATACATTTTCATTATTAACATTATTTGTGGTAGGCACGACTCAGTTGTTCAGGGAGTGGGAAATGATGGCTATAAAAATCAAAAGGAGATGAAAGCAACCTCAATTTAGGCCTCCATCCTTCTGAATACATAGGTTGATGTGCTCCTGTGCTATCAGTCTGAGAATTGTTTTTATACTTGATAAGTAAAAACTTAAATAAAAGACTACATTTCCCAAACTCCCTTGTAGCTAGGGGCAAGGGAAGTCTTGGGTGGGACTTCCCTTTGGAAAGATGTCCCTTTGCTCTTCTTTTCCTGCCACGTTTCTGGTGTCTGGATTCAACAGCTGACGACCCTACCAGCTGCAAACCCTATAGCAACCTTGAGGAAAGAAGGCATACCCACCACAGTGGAGCAGAAACACAGAGCCTGAGTCCCTCATGGCCCTGCAATGGCCATGCCAGCCTCAGCCCACCTTCCCGCAGACTTACATGCAAGAAAGAAATAAACCTCTATCTTACTTAACCCCTTTGTCTGGGTTTTCTATAATGGGAAGATGAGCCTAGCCCTGAGTTCTTACACAACAACTCACCTAAAGATCTAAAGCTCATGGATAGGAGGTGGCTCAGGGTGTGAGTTGGGAGGGGCCAGAAGGAGGCTGGGCTTGGGCACTTACTCATCACCAATGTAGAGCTGGGGCCACACCTCATTGACATGGGTGTACTGGGGACTGCCCTTCCAGAAGAGCCGCTCCAGCTCGAAGGCTCCGGGGGTGCAGTAGTCCTCCTCCTCCCCCTCCTCCTTCAGTGACAGCCTCTTGGCAGATGGGTAGGCATTCTTCAGGCTTGTCTTCGGGTCTCCAGATGTCATTTTGGAGCCAAGAGATTTCTCTTTCCTTTCTGCAACTGGTTGCGAGAGAAGGTCAGAATGGGAATTATCAGGGCACACCAAGTAGGGAATGAGCATTACAAATAGAGGTGGGATAAATCCATCTTAAAACTTGACTGGCACCTCCCAGGCCTGCCGAGCTCCTGCGTTCTCTTCCTAGGACACACAGGTCAACAAGGAAGGCCATGATGGCAGTTAAACGACACTTCATCAACATTCCACTCCTTCCAGGGTAGGGGTGCTAGAGGCCCTCTGGTGCAGGCCCAGGGAGGCTTTGGGCCCCAGAAATTCTGCAGGCGGCTATTCCTATCCTACCTTTCTTCTAGAATTTACCCCTTCTCCAGCACCTACCTTTTCCTTTATCTGAATGGAACCTGCTGCTTTGGGCCATTTTGGACCTAAAAGGAAAGGCCCAGAAGGTCCCTGACATTCGAGGCCTGTGGCATTCTTAACGTCTGCAGGGAGCAGTCAGCCGGCAGGAAGAGGACGCGGCTAAGTCCAGAGCCTGGCTGGGTCTGGGCAGCCTTCACATAAGCAGAACTTCAGAAGCCTTGAGGTGGAAGGAAACGTGGCCTGGTGAGGGTTAGCAGCTTGTTAGGACAGCTGAAGTCAGTGTTCACGGCTCTCAGGCGCTGCGGCTGGCACTCACTGGGCTCACTCACCAGGCGGTCAGAAGAGATGTTCTGCAGAAAGCTGTGCCTGCAGATTGAGACGTGCCAGGCTGTGCAAGTGGAATGCAGGGAAAGGGTTTCCCTTGTCCCCAAGGAAATGAATTCACTGTGGAATTGGGTGACATTTGTTCCCTGATCTGAATGAATGATATGTCTACAGTCAGATAGCCCGGGAAGAGAAACTGTACTCGTGCCTGGAGCCTGGAGGGAGGGGGAGAGAGTGGGATGATTGAGCAACAAGTGGGTGAGTGGCAGGAAGGACATGGTATCTATTTGACAAGTACTAAGGTGGCAGACGCCATTCCAAGTGCTTCACGATGATAGACTTGCTTAATTTTCACAACCATGTGAGGTAGGATTATCCTAATACCCTTTTGTTATCCCCATTTTACACATGAGGAAAACTGTAAATTGAGGATATGGTAGCAGAAGATCTTAGCCTTCTGGCTAAGGGCAGAGGCTCATGCCTGTAATCCTAGCACTCTGGGAGCCCAAGGCAGGTGGATTGCTTGAGCTCAGGAGTTTTGAGACCAGCCCGAGCAAGAGTGAGATCCCATTTCTACTAAAAAGGAAAAATTGAGGCAAGAGGATCGCTTGAGCAGAAGAGTTTGAAGTTGCTGTGAGCTATGATGCCACAGCACTCTACTGAGGGCAACAAAGTGACTCTGTCTCAAAAAAAAAAAAATTTCTTAGCCTTCTGAAAGGGAGGGGCTGGGGGATGTAGGGTGAGAAGGGACAGGCCAGGGAGTGAAACAACAGAAACAGGGCTTGGTAGCTTGAAACACCACTAAGATAATTTTTTTTTTTTTTTTTTGAGACAGAGCCTCAAGCTGTCACCCTGGATAGAATGCTGTGACATCACAGCTCATAGCAACCCCCCAATTCCTGGGCTCAAGCGAGTCTCTTGCCTCCACCTCTCAAGTAGCTGGGACTACAGGCACCCACCACAACACCCGGCCATTTTTTGGTTGCAGCCGTCATTGTTGTTTGGCGGGTCCGGGCGGGATTCGAACCTGCCAGCTCAGGTGTACGTGGCTGGCACCTTAGCTCATTGAGCCACAGGCGTTGAGCCCACTAGGATAATTTCTGAAGGACTCGGAAGACAACTTGGAGAAAAACAAGACAATCTGAACATGAATAATAAAATAACTGCAGTGCATTGAAACACATCCCTTAGGTCGTAATGATACTGAAAACAATTCTTCACCGTTGGAGGACGCCAGAGAACCAGCTCCTTATTTCGAAGATGGAGACATAGAAAGAAAGAAGCTAGCGTTTATGGTTCCTTTATTGTACAAACTGCTGCTGGGTAGATGAGGGAAATTTTCTCTTCTAGAGAAGCATTCCGGGAAATTAATAAAGAAGGGAGCAGCATTTCAGACCACCTGATGAGCGGGCTGCTGACAACGTGGAAGAGACAAGAAGACATTACGTGCCTTCTGACAGGAGGACAGGCCACCGCAGCCACGCAAGTCTCACCAGAGAAAAGCCCGAATCTTATCAGAGTCCTCGGAGTCTACATCTAACAGCCAATTTTCAGAAGACTTCGAGGAAAGTTAAATTATACCACAGGGCCTTATCTTTTAGAAATATAAACTTGAATATTCACAGAGGAAATGATAGAAAGTCTGGGACTCGCTCCCAAAAGAATCTCACTGGGAAAATGTGGGAAGAGAGTGTTGGGGGAGGGATATTGGCGGAGGTGTGGGTGAGGTCGGGTTGGATGTGAGTGACGGGGGTCGGGCTTGGATGATGGTTACAAGGTGGTCATTGTTTAGGAGTGTGTTTGGAATGCTCTGTGATAAAAATTTAAAAAGAAAAGGGCTTAGCCAGGCGTGGCAGGCGCCTATAGTCCCAGCTACTCGGGAGGCTGAGGCAAGAGAATCGCCTAAGCCCAGGAGTTGGAGGTTGCTGTGAGCTGTGACGCCACTGCACTCTACGGAGGGTGATAAAGTGAGACTCTGTCTCTACAAAAAAAAAAAAAAAAGAAAGAAAGAAAGAAAAGAAAAGGGCTGAAACCACTGCTTTGGGGAATTTGATTCTCCCGAGTCCATAGATGACTGAAAGGATCACACTGGGTAGTGTGTGTTGACACGGGGTGTGGGAAGCCGGGGTTTGTGACTTCCTCCTGCGATGTCCTACTTCCTGAGAGGGAGATGGGAGCAATGGGCAGCAGAGGGGGCCCTTCTTGGAGTCTCTCAAAATGTAATCTAAAGACCACTTCCAGCGGCTCAGCGCCTGTGGCTCAATGGGCTAAGGTGCCAGCCACGTACACCTGAGCTGGCGGGTTCGAATCCAACCTGGGCCCGCCAAAGAACAATGACGGCTTCAACCAAAAAATGGCCGGGCGTTGTGGTGGGCACCTGTAGTCCCAGCTACTTGGGAGGTGGAGGCAGGAGACTCGCTTGAGCCCAGGAATTGGAGGTTGCTGTGAGCTGTGCCACTGCACTCTATCCAGGGTGACAGCTTGAGGCTCTGTCTCAAAAAAAAAAAAAAAAAAAAAAAGACCACTTCCAGCAAAATCACTGGCGCTGGCTAAAAATACAGATTCCTGGACTTGCCTAGGGGTCTGGGAGTCTGTATTTTTTTTTTTTTAATAGACTCTGTCTCACTTTATTGCCCTCGGTAGAGTGCCATGGCATCACACAGCTCACAGCAACCTCCAACTCCTGGGCTTAGGTGATTCTCTTACCTCAGCCTCCCGAGTAGCCGGGACTACAGGCGCCCGCCACAACGCCCAGCTTTCTTTTCTGTTTTGCAGTTCTGCCGAGGCTGGGTTTGAACCCTCCACCTTTGGTATGTGGGGCTGGTGCCCTACTCGATGAGCCACAGGCGCTGCCCTGGGAGTCTGTATTTTAACAAGCTCCTTGAGTGAGTGGAATGAGCCTGAGATGTGGCTATGCAGCCAGGGAGCTGCTGAGCTGAAAGAAAGGTAGTAAAGGCCCTTGTTCAAAATGCGCCCGTCTCCTCACTGAGACTGGAGAGCAGGTCTCTGGCCCAGAATGCAGACACAGGCTGGCAGAAGAGCAAGTGGGAGGACCTTGCTCCGGGCTTCTCAGTGTTGACTTTCCTTGTAGCCTCGTGTCTGGCATGCAGGAGGCTCTTGGGAAGTACTTGTTGGATGAGGGAACGGCTTAGTAAACGGATGGAGTGAACGAATGAATGAGGGGTGGATGAATGATTAAGGACCGTGAGACCTTGCTAGGGACTCAGCAAGAGCTGGTGAGGCAGGGCTGTGCCTCCGGGCTGCATTGCAGGAGGGGGAAGGTGAGGAAAGTGCGGAGAAATGGGCAGACAGGCCTTGTGGTGGGCAGCTGCTGAGTGCCACTCCACTCTGGGGTCTGCGTCTGGGTGAGTCCAGTCAGGAGGGTGAAATTACTTCAAAGGGCAGCTAAAAACCTCTCTTGTAACCAGCACAGAGCCTAGGCGCATAGCTTAGCTCTCCCTGCTTCAGGCGTACAGGAGCCTTAATTTTGAGAGGTCTGAAGCTCAGCCCATTCCTGGCACCCATTCTTTTTGTTCTGAAGAGGGTTAGAAGCTGAGCACTGTGTGTCTAAACGTGGTGGTTTAGGCCATTTTAAGCCCTGCCTGCTACTAACGCAGGCTTCAGAAGAGGTGATTTTAGGGAGAAACTGGAGTAAATTCCATTCTGAAGCCTCCATCTGCCTCCTTTGATCACTGAAACTGACCTCACCCTGGGCGAGGCCGTTCCTCCTTCATTACACTGTGGAGGGAACCGTCCCCTTCCCCATCCCCTCTCTGCACTGAAAGCCTCGGCTGCATTTCCAGACAGAAGAGGAAGTGGTGCGGTCTACCCAGAGCAGCTTGGCACGCAGAGGGAGCTCTGGGATCTATTATCCTCCAGCGTGCAGATTTGATGGGGAAAGAGAACAAAGCGTGGAGCCGTCCAGAAACCACAGACCTGTAATCTTTCCAAATCCTGAAGGCGGCTTGTGTGCATCCCTCGCTGCATGGCTCCCAAATCTCCAGTTCTCAGAGAGGCCGGGAGCGTCTGTTTCCCAGATCACAGCCAAAATGGAAAGGGAAGACAAATCTGTTCTGTTTGGTTTCCATAGATTCGACCCAGAGATTAACTGCCAAGGTCTCGGTGACATACACAATATCAATCACAGGCTAAATGTCATAATGAGAGCTGGGCAGGCTGTCAAAAGAGGCCTCCAGGTTCCTATTACAGCTTCATATTTAAAGATTTGGTCCCAGGAAATCAAATGTGATCTCAGAAGGCTAATTGGCCTATGTGCGGCATCAGCCTCTCTCTTCCTCAAAGGAAAAGAAATGAAGGCTCCTTGTTGGAGAGGTCACGCAGGCAACATAGAGGAAGGAAGTATGTTGGGTATTAAAAAAATCAAACAAACCTATTGACCTTTGGCTCAAGACATTAGGGACTGGTGGAGAGTGTGGCATACCAAAGAGTAAATGCCTCCTATGAAGGGGGCAGCACCTTGCTGTTCCATATGAGAATGCAAGCCCAAATTTTCTGATATTTCTATGATTTTCATAGATTTTTGTGAGACATCTACTGATTTTCTTTATGAAACAGAAATTCTATCACCCTGGGTAGAGTGCCATGGCATCAGCCTAACTCACAGCAACCCCAAACTCTTAAGCATAAGCAATCCTTTTGCCTCAGCCTTCCAAGTAGCTGGGACTATAGGCGACTGCCACAACGCTGCTCAGCTGGTTTTTCTATGTTTAGCATGGGCAAGGACTTGCTCTTCCTCAGGCTTGTCTCCAACTCCTAAGTTCAAGCAATCCTCCCATCTCGGCCTCCCAGAGTACTAGGATTATAGGCCTGAGCCACCACGCCCCACAAGAAATCTACTGATTTTTAAAGGTAGGGAGCTGTAGTAGAAGTACCTTGCTGGTCTCATTCTTCCACTGAAGTCACTGCCACATAAATGAACAGTTCTTTTCTATACAAAAAACTTCCTACCTCAGGCACTTGTCCTTTCCTGCTTGGGGGTGTTTTTTGATCTTTGCACTGGCCATGTCTGAAATATGAGGAGTTAACACCCCCAGAAGTTATGCCAAAGATAAGCAGGGGTGGGGTGGATAAACACCCCAGCCTCTTCAAGCCTGAATGGGCCAGTTTTGAAGTATATTATGCACAGTCTCCCCAGTGTGCTGGCGCCCCAGTTGCCCGGAGTGGTACCCTGCCCACTCACACATCCTCCACCAGCTATCCACCCTCCCCGGCACTCTGCACTCCACACCGTGCTCCCTGGAGCATTTGATAAACAACACACACTCAAACCCTGTCTCAGGGCCTGCTTTTGAGGGAACTGAAAGTAAGATACCACTAATTTTAATACATTTAAAAAATTGTGGTATGCATATATCACATCACATTGTACTCCATAAATATACATAATTATTATTTCTAGCTTAAACTAAAAATTTAAATTATAAAAAGTAAAAACAAAGATGCTGTGGTAACAGAGGATACAAGAGGTCAAGAAGTACTTGATCTTGAGGCCTGCAGCGCCATTTCCTTCCATGAAACAATGGCCTTGCCTTTGGGAACTATCAACACAGGATCCCTCATTTACTTGGACTCTATTTCAAATTTTTTTTTTTTTTTGAGACAGAGCCTCAAGCTGTCACCCTGGATAGAGTGCTGTGGCATCACAGCTCACAGCAACCTCCAATTCCTGGGCTCAAGCGAGTCTCCTGCCTCTGCCTCCCAAATAGCTGGGACTACAGGCACCTGCCACAACGCCCAGCCATTTTTTGGTTGCAGCCATCATTATTGATTGGCGGGCCCCAGGCTGGATTTGAATCCGCCAGCTCAGGTGTACGTGGCTGGCGCCTTAGCCCATTGAGCCACAGGAGCCAAGCCAGATTTTTTTTTTTTTTTTGAGACAGAGTTTCACTATGTTACCCTCGGTAGAGTACAGTGGTGTCACAGCTCACAGCAACCTCCAACTCCTGGCTTTAAGCAATTCTCTTGCCTCAGCTTCCTGAGTAGCTGGGACTACAGGTGTCTGCCACAATGCCCCGCTATTTTTTTGTCATAGTGTCATTGTTTGGCAGGCCCGGGCTGGGTTCGAACCTGCCAGCTCCGGTGCATGTGGCCAGTGCCCTAGTTGCTGTGCTATAGGCGGGGAGGTATATTTCAGACTTTTTGATGGCATAATTTGCATCTGGTTAAAGGTTTCCTGTGCCCAAGGGGAAATAATTTTGATCTGAATTCGAAACTGAAATGTTGACACCATGAATTTACTTTATGCAAAAAAAAAAAAAAAAAAATTTATATAGTTTCTTAAACTAGTTTAAAAGTATATGAAAATGTTGAGGGCACCTGTAGCTCAGTGGGTAAGGTGCTGGCCACATACACTGAGGTTGATGAGTTTGAACCCAGCCCAGGCCTGCTAAACAACAATGACAACTGCAACAAAAAAAAATAGCCAGACGTTGTGGCAGGTGCCTATAGTCCCAGCTACTTGGGAGGCTGAGGCAAAAGAATCGCTTAAGCCTAAGAGTTTGAGATTGCTGTGAACTGTGATGGTACAGCACTCTACATAGGGCGACAGCTTAAGAATCTGTCTCAAAAAAAAAAAGCAACAAAGTATATCAAAATGTCAATACCAGCCCGTTGCAGTGGCTCATGCCTGCCATCCTAGCACTCTGGGCGCTGAGGCAGGTGGATTGCTTAAGCTCACGAGTTCCAGACCAGCCTGAGCCAGAGTGAGACCCCCTTCTCTAAAAATAGGGGCATTGTGGAGGGCGCCTATAGTCCCAGCTACTTGGGAGGCTGAGACAAAGGTATCTCTTGAGCCCATCCATGAGTTTGATGTTGCTATGAGCTGTGACACCAAGGACTCTACCCAGGATGACAACGTGAGACTTTGTCTCAAAAAAAAAAAAAAAAACCACAGTCCTATGGGTGAGTGGCAGCACTCAAGGAGAAGACTTTTTTCCTCTGTTTTTTTTTTTAGAATATAAAAGTATAAGTTTATGTTTGAGAGTGGGAAGGGAGTGGAGGGGGGAGATGAGAAAGGGGGAGAGCAAGGAGAGCGGGGAAGATGAAGGGAAGGGAGAAAAAAGGAGCAGCAGAATGGGGTGGCAGCCCAAAGAAAGGGAGAATGCCAGCCTTTTCCTGTTTTCTATTTGGGGATTAGTTCAATAAATAATCATATTTTATAATAAATAACCATATATATATATTTTTTTATTTTTGAGACAGAGTCTCAAGCTGTCACCCTGGGTAGAGTGCCGTGGAGTCACAGCTCACAGCAACCTCAAACTCGTGAGCCTCTTACCTCAGCCTCCCAAGTAGCTGGGACTGCAGGCACCTGCCACAACGCCCGGCTATTTTTTGCTACAGTTGTCATTGTTGTTGAGCAGTCCCGGGCCGGATTTGAATCCGCCAGCCTTGGTGTATGTGGCCAGCGCCCTCCCCACTGAGCTATGAGCGCTGCCCCATGTCTTTATTTTTTTTGGTTGCAGCCGTCATTGTTGTTTGGCAGGCCCGGGGGCTGGATTTGAACCCGCCAGCTCAGGTGTACGTGGCTGGCGCCTTAGCTGCTTGAGCCACAGGTGCCGAGCCCATGTCTTTATTTTTTAACTGTGCTGGCCAAACGGAACAGTCTGGGCAGGAAACAGCTCTTGTCTTCTAATTCCCGACTTTCGCTCTATCTAACTTGCCCCTGGGACCTGGCACGACAATCACGGAGGGACCCACATCTCATCCTCCCTGTACTTCAGTTTCTTATTTGATAACATAGAGTTATAACTAGAGGGGGAGAGATGCTTTTTAAAAAACAATCAAAATTAAAAAAAAAAAAAACGAAAATAACTCTTTCGCTTTCAAAGGTGGCAGATAGGAGAATCAGCATGGGGAGATACATCATTCACTGGGGAAAATTAAATCTCAAAGTAGAGCCCCTGAGCCTGTGGAGTCTGGTGAGGGAGCCATGCCTAGGAAGGAGAGCGTGTCGGGAAAGTCCATCGTTTTGAAGACCCACGGTACAGGCCTCTTGCTTAACAAAAAACATCATTTGAGATTCCTTTTGATGGGAGAAGGAGAAGTTCTGCAGCATAGCCTGGAGAGTGGTAGAGTGAAACAAAGAAGACTAAACTGTTAAAAAAAAATAAAATAAAATAAAGAAAACTAAACTGTTGTGTACAATAAAGGAAGAGAGTTTCGAGTTTCCTAGAACGTTCCAGGGGGGATGTGAGGGAGCCCTGTGGCCAGGGCTGGGGGAGAGGGGAGGGCTTGGGGCCAGAGACCACCAAGTGAGGAGCTTCCAGGGGAAACACAGCCGCAGGACTCTGGACACAGGGATTCCCCATGGTCAGTGTCGGGAGCCCCACGGCCACGGCAACCCTCTCATGAACCTGAACCTTTGGCAGAATAGTTACACCTCACAGGCACGTTTGTGGTGATTTCAAGAAATCAAAGGAAAAGAAGCCTTCACCAGTGGAGAGAAGAGACCCGTAGTTTATGAAGCACCATATGAGGAACGACCCTGTCCTTTTACAAAAACACATTTCATCCAAATGATATTAATACCGGCTGCATGCTCACTTTAGGGTGATGAAATTGTATGTGATTTTTGTTTAGAAGTAACTATCTTTGTAAAATTTTCTGTGATAGACACGTATTACTTGAGCATATAAAGGAAAAAAGCCAAACTTCTGTGAAAGTTTTCTTTTAGAATTGTTCTGTCTGTAGCAGACGCCCACCCTGAGCTTGTGGGCTGAGGCACAGGGAGGCAGCCCTCAGGACAAAGCCTCATCTGTGTTCCTCGCATCTCTACCAGGGCATTGAGCACCCTTTTATTAAGTGGGAGTCCCCTGAAGGCAGGTCCGTCCTTCCTAGGTTGTGTCAGAAGGTCGTTCTAGTTCCTCATGCATCCTGGGGCACCATCATCATCATTGTAGCTCACAGCAACCTCAAACTCCTGGGCTCAAGCGATCCCCCTGCCTTAGCCTCCCAGAGTTACAGTTTTGTTAAGAAAAACAAAACCAAATAGATACAGAACCTTGGAAGAGGTTAGTGCAAATGTGGCATTCTGAAACTTTGGAGTAAATTCACCTCTGAAGGCTGGGCATAGTGGCGCACACCTATAATCGCAGCACTCTGGGAAGCTGAAGCAGGAGGATCACTTGAAGCCAGGAGTTCAAAACCAGCCTGAGCAACATGGTGAGACCCTGTCTCTACAAAAAAATAGTAATGTTCGGTGGGTATGATAGCTTGGTGGCTTGTGTTTGTAGTCCTAGTTACTCAAGAGGCTGAGGCAGGAAGATTTGCTTGAGTTGTGAGTTCAAGGCTATACTGGACTATGATGATGCTACTGCACTCCAGTCTGAGCAACAGAGCAAGACTCTGTCTCCAAAACACTAAAAATGAAAAATAAAGAAACATTTATCCCTGAAAGACACTTACTCCCCTCCTTTTCTGTCTTCAGATGAAGAGTACAGCACCCCCCAACTTCTCACCTCACGGGGTCAGAGTCAGCATCTTTGACTTTGCTCAGCCTGGTCTTAGTTTTGTCTAAGTCACTTGATACCCGAGGTGCTCTGAGGTGCTGTTCAGGGTCATGAGTACGGTTAGGAAGTGAGTGGCATTATTGCCTCCCTGACTTTACCTCAGAAGTTAGGCCTGGCCCTGCCCCTGGAGTTATACTATGGTGTCCTGTATAAAGTAGGGCTGGGCCAGAGAGGTCTCTGCCTTCTTGAGGTTTTGGTCTAGTAGAACAGTTCACAGTCTGACCTTTTAAACATTCTCCGCTGGGCCGGGTGCAGCGCACTGGGAGACTGAAGTGGGCGTATTACCTGAGCTCGTGAGGTCGAGACCAGTGAGCTAGAGCGAGACCCTGTCTCTAAAAATAGCCGGGCATTGTGGCGGGCACCTGTAGTCTCAGCTACTTGGGAGGCTGAGGCAAGAGAATCACCTAAGCCCAAGAGTTAGAAGTTGCTGTGAGCTGTGACACCACAGCACTCTACTATGGGCGACAAAGTGAGAGTCTGTCTCAAAAAAAAAAACAAAACAAAACCTCTTCTCCCTTGAAAGGAGTTCTGTGCCTGTGGGTCCACGTGCACACATCACGTATTTATGTTCCTAATGCACGGGGATCTCAGGGAAAGTTAGTCTGTGTTTAAGTGGCACATGTACCACATTTATTCCATGACGCCACCCAAGTGGGGCCTGGAATGTGCTTTGAAGGAAGCGGTGGAGTAGAAACCTTATTGTGTTTGTGTAAATTGCTCTGTTAGGAGGGTTAATACCTCCTGCTGAGGTATGTGGGGAGGGGTGGGATTTGGCAGCAGTGTCTCCATATAAATACATGCGTATTTTTAATTTTCTACAAGTCGGTGCTTGCCTTTATGCATTTTAAATCTATAAAAATGACCCCAACTAAGAAATGAACGCTGTAGATTTTTAAAAAATTAAAACTTGGGCACGAAAACCCAGGAGTTTTTTGTCACCTCTAATTTAATTCCTAATGTATCAGACATAGTCCAAGTTTAATGGATTTTTTTTTTTCTTTTGGATTCTGGCAAGTATGTTAACAGGAGGCAATTATGCGAATTAATATGAAATCCTTTTATTAAAAACACAGAAAAGCCTTCATGTAAGAAGTAATTTAATATTCCTTCTACGATGGTGTTGATGTCATGAACTGGTTTGATTAACTCTTCAAAGGCTTCAAAGCGTTTTGGGGTGGTAATTTATGAACTTCTAATTGATTTCCCCCATCTTGGTTTGGCAGAGGTGGGCCTTCCGGAAACCCTGAGGAGGCTGGAGGCCACACTCAGCTTCCTTCTCAGAAAAGAGAGCCTGCCGGCGTGGACTTCCCCGGTGGCCGGCGGAGAGGGGCACAGGAGACTGGCAGCTGTGACGTCAGGCCAGGCCAACTGTGGCTCCCGACTCCTCAGCACTGGGCCTCTGCCCTCTCTCTGAGATGTCTGGAAGGCCTGCAAGCAGTTTCCCAGCACAGGATTCTTTCCAGAACCATTCCCCACTGGTTTCCCGCTGTGCATCACCTCAGGGCATGCCTTCTTTGTTTGGGGACATTTAGGAGGGGTGTCCGCCTGTGTGGGGTGCCTGTCACCCCTCCACTTCCCAGGCCAAGACACTGTTCCTCACAAAGCTTGTCCCGCTGACGCTGCACAGGGGATACTCTGGGCCTTGGGAAGCCAGATGAGGAGGGAAGGCTGCACCTTTAAAGCTGCCAGAGGAGCTCCTCAAGAAATTGAGGCCCTGGCCAGACCCAGGAAAACAGCCATTCTCTTGGTTACTTTTAGGGGCAGCTCTTTGATGATCTACTCCCAAAGCTCCTAGGTAGAGAACAACCGCCTCCATTTTACAGATGACAAAATGAAGGTCCAGGAGGTTAAGAAATGCAACACTCTAGTACAGGCGTTCTCAACCTGTGGGTCTCAACCGACAGGAATTGTATCAAAGGCTGGCGGCATTAGGAAGGTCTAATAGGTGGCCAACTGGGCCTCGACCCCGGCAGCCCTGCCAGCATCCCATCCCTAGATTCTTGGTCACAAGGGACGAGCTCCAGAGGGCAGGCCTGGGCCTTTCAGTCTTGCACACTCCCCTCCCAAAGTGACTTGTGTGATGTCGTGGTGAGAGCTCTCCCTGGCCTTGGAGTCTCGTGTACCCAGACTTCAGCTCCCTCACCTGTCCAATGGGGATAACGTCCACCTCACTGGCTGTTGGGTTAAATGAGACCAGTCAGGCCCGTGGCAGATCAGCATGGACTCGAAGAGGGTTTCAGGGAGCAGGGCCGAGGCGGCAGGGAAGGGGCGGAGAATTCCCAACTGTGCTCCCAGAATAGGAAGGAGCGAGTGGAGCAGGTGTCCGGGAAGAGGGTCTCTGGAGGATAGTCGTGGTGGAGGGGCTGGGCTGTAGAGGAGCCTGAACATATAGGAGCCCATTCGCTGCATGTGACGTGTGAGCAAGGCTTTGAGAAGTAGGACTAGGCCTCCGGCTAATTGGTGTCTGGTGGCCGTGCTCGTCTGCTCCGAGACTTGACTCCCTCTCTCTGGAAGTGGTGGGCCCAGAACATGAGGCAGAAATTCAAGCACCATCTGCTCTGGAGTCAGGCTGACAACAAGCAGAGCTATGACTCCCGGCCCCAGCAGCTGCCACGGCTGTTCCCAGGCCCTCCGGGAGAAGGGCCCAGGGCAGAGTTCAAGCATTAAGGGGAGGAGCAGAGCGAGAAGCCACCCCTGCCCTCACCCCACTGTGGGGCCCGTGGGCAGAGTGGCGTAGCGACTGAGGCACACTGGGGCCAGACTCTTCTACTATCTACAGTGTAGTACCTTGGGCAAACCACTTTGTTCTTTTTTTCTTTTAGAGACATGGTCTTACTGAATTGCCCAGGCCGAAGTACTGTGTGTGATCATAGCTCATAGCAGCTTCACACTGGTGGGCGCAGGCTACCCTTCAGCCTCAGCGTCCTGAGGAGTTGGTACCACAGGCACAGGCCACATCACCCCCACTTAGTTCTTTATGTCTTGGTTTCCTTATCTGGAAATGGGGAGGATTGATATGTCCCCACAGAGCCTTTGCGGTTGTGAGGAGTAAAGGAGTTAGTACCCACAAGGAAAGCTCTTAGAACAGTGCTGGGCGCAGTCAGCACCAAGAAACCCCGCTGGTTGACAAGGCTGTCGGTGTCTGGCGAGGGCCAACCCCGGCCTGCGGAGGTCAGCTTACCCGCTCCCCAACCGGGCCTCAGTAGGGTTGCCTGAAAGTGCGAACAGCCCGGCCTCTGGCCTCAGTGCCCTCCCTCTGCTCCTCACCTGCTGGGGGGCTGACGCCAGTCACAGGAACCCTGCACGGAAACAGGGCCCAGATTCCCACCCGACCCAGGTGTCACCAGCGAGGGCTCCAGTTTATCAGAAGGCGGAGGACACTGCCTCCCCTCTTCCCGTCAGCCCTGCCTTCACCCCTGCAGAGACTTCAGGGCCGACTGACATGCCCTAAGTCTCCCCAGACCCACTCCCACCCCCGACTCCCCAGCCTGAAGCTCTTTCCTTGTGAAGGACTCAGCTCAGAAGCCTTTTGAACGTTGTTCATAAATATCAGAGTCCTTGGATTTGTGGTTGGCACCAAAATGACTTTCTCAGGAAGAGAGCAAGGAGGGACCCTGAGGAAAATGTCAGCGGAGGAGCAGAGGCCTGCGGGTGCTGGTGGCCTCCAGTGCACACACCTCTCCCCTCTTACTTGGAACATTTTCAGCTTTCCTAAACAGTCAGAGCCCCCCAGGCCCAACAGCTCTTGGGTTCCAGGCCCATGAAGGACCACTGGGCCCACAGCACAGGGCACATGGGAGAGCCCTGGCTTGCGATGCAGGGACACCGTCCTGCTCCCTTCTTCCCTCAGAGCCACCTTGTTTGAGCGGCTCCGACCCTTGTGACCCAGCCTCCCTGTCCCTACTAGGGCACCGCTGTCCCCAACTCTATCCTCCCCCCAGGACCAGGAAATGCTTCAAAAACAGTCAGTCTGTCCAAATGATGCTTCATATTTCCTGGGACACAAGGAGAATTATCCTTCTTGGGGTGGAAGTATATAACCGCAATTCGTGCTGCCCTAGATGCAATTCGAGTCATGGCGGGGCCTTTACCTGTCCTGTCCCTGAGCTTTTGCCTTATTTATTGGCTAAATGGGCAAATGTAGAACCTTGTTGGAATGCGAAGTATGAGGCAACGTGTCCAATGTTTCACAAGGGCCCGATGAACTTCAATCCACCCTGTTATCCTTTAGAAATGGTCATTGAACTAGAAGCTCAGATATAGAGGGAGAGAAGTGGAGAAAATTCTACGGTATCTCCAGAAAAAGATGGGGCAGCCAGAGGCCTTTCACACTAAAAGGATGTCGGCTGTTCTCCACAGCTTCAGAAACAGGGTGGAAAAGGAGCTTCTAGGGCTGGGCGTGGTGGCTCACGCCTGTAATCCTAGCACTCTGGGAGGCCGAGGCAGGCGGATCGCCTGAGCTAGAGCAAGACCCCCGTCTCTAAAAATAGCGGGGCATTGTGGCAGGCGCCTACAGTCCCAGCTACTCGGCAGGCTGAGGCAAGAGAACCCCCTGAGCCCTAGAGTCTAAGGTTGCTATGAGCTATGACACCAGGGCACTCTCCAGGGGGTGACAAAGTGAAACTCTATCTCAAAAAAAAAAAAAGAAAAGAAAAGAAAACCCCCACACTCAGGCCCCTAAAGAACCCTTGGCTGAACCCAAGAGGCGCTAGCCTCCCCACCTAGGGCCTTACCTGGGTACGCTGGGGCCTGGCTGCGTCAGGAGGTCCGGTCTGTGGGGTAAGTGGCAACTGCACACCCAGCCACCCTGACTGGCATCAGAGAGCCTATTTTTAGGGTCAGATCTGCTGACGCTGACCTTGCGTGCTGTCCAGTCTGAGAGGAGACCCACGGCATCTGCTTGCAAAATGATTCACTCGTGTGACCTGAAACCCTTGACATGGGAAGTCCTGTACCTGGAGCCCACGTGCTTGTCCCTGGCCCAGTCACAGAGGCAGGACATGTGGCCACTGGGGCAGGGACAGATGGGAATTTTCCAGCTTTGTTTTCTGGGGATGGACGAGACCAGGTGTCTGTGGGGCTCTGCCCTGAGCCCTGTTCCGGAACAGCTAGAACTGGGGAGGGTTGCCCACTGGCACAGAGCCCACGGGAGGGCCGGGGCACCCAGTGGGGAGAAGAACTCTCTATGCCAGCCTTTTCTGACAGTTTGTGGAGCCACCTCTGGGAGGTTGATGGAGTAGATGCCACGACACACAGGGTCATTAATGAGACTCTGAGAAAGACTCTAAGAGTGGGGACAGATGCACTGTACCACTTCCTGCCAGACCCAGCCGTGAGCACCCAGCCCCTCTGGGCTTCAGGGGGGATAACGATTATAATCCCATCCTCATACGTTGCTCAGAGAACGACTGAGATAAAGGGTGCAAAGCCCTTAGCACGGTGCCTGGCACATGGTAACCGTTTAAAAAATGCCAGATGGTATTTAAACACCAAAAATAGTCCCAGTTCAGTTCACTCCCAGGTCTCTCTTCTTGGCTCTTCCTTCTCTCAACTTCTCACTTCGCTGCGCCAACGTTCTGTGCTCCAGGATCCTCCTGCCAAGCCCCTGCCTAGGAAGCCCCCCTTTTTAATGCCGACGGCCACAGTCCTACCCAGTCTCCTCTGATTCTCTAGTAAAATCTTCCCAAGTCTTGCTATAGTTTTGTTTTGTTTTGTATTTGTTCTGTTTTGGTTTTTGAGATAGGGTCTTGACCTGTTGCCCAGGCTAGACTTCAGTGGCATCATCATAGTTCGCAGCAACCTCAGACTCCTGGGCTCAGAGATCCTCCTGCCTCAGCCTCCCAAAGTGCTGGGATTATAGGTGTGAGCCACCATACTGGGCCCCAAGCCAACCACGTTTCAACTGTAGATCGTGGCCCCTATCCTTCATAGCCCAAGTCTCGATCTTTGAGAATGGAATGAGTTAGGGTGGTAAGAGGAACATGGAGTAGAAGCTTCCATCTGTCCTCCTGCTCAGGCCTGACCTACAACCAAGAGGACAAGTTTTCCATAGGCGTTCATAAACCTTCCTTCCTCCCCAGGCTGGACTGTCCAGCTTCTAAAGCTTAGATGTTGGTGTCTCTGGGGCAGTGGTTCTCAACCTTCCTAATGCTGCGACCCTTTAATACAGTTCCTCATGTTGTGGTGACCCCCAACCATAATTATTTTCGTTGCTACTTCATAACTGTAATTTTGCTGCTGTTATGAATCATAATGTAAATATCTGATATTTAGGCTACCCCTGTGAAAGGGTCATTTGACCCTCCAAGGGGTCGTGACCCACAGGTTGAGAACCACTGCTCTAAAGCTTTCAGTGGCTCACCCAGGAGTTTGCTGGCAGCATAGTTGGCTGGGCCATGTCTCCTGTGGTCCCTCTTTTTTTTTTCTTTCTGAAACAGTCTCACTATTTTGCCCTCAGTAGAATGTCGTGGCATCACAGCTCATAGTAGCCCCAGACTCTTGGGCTTAAGTGATTCTCTTGCTTCAGCCTCCCAAGTAGCTGGAACTACAGTCACATGCCACAATGCCCAGCTATTTTTTTGTTGTAGTTGTCATTGTTGTTTGGCAGGCCCAGGCCGGTTCAAACCCACCAACCCCATTGTATGTGGCTGGCGCCCTAACCACTAAGCATGGGCACTGAGCCATCACTCTTGATTCTAATGGCTGAGTTATGTGAGGATGTTGTGTTTGGAGAGAAAACCCATGGGCAAGGATCTTCCCCCTTTTCCCAAAGGACAAATACCTTTTGAGTCCTGCTCAAGCCTGTCAGTGGTCTCAGCAAATCAGTCAATTGTGTCTCTCTTAGCACCTCTGTCTGCACTCCAGGACTTGTTTATTTTACAGATAGATGGCTGTTTCCTCTTCACGGCCTGTTAGTGCCTCAAAGTGACATTGATGAGGCTTGACAGGTGCTTGCTTGCATGGGGGAGGCAGGAGAGCAGAGGAATGAAGAACATGAGGAATTGGGTTCAAATCCTGCCTCTGCCCCTTAGCTCTGAGCTGGTGTAGTCTCTTAACTTCTCCAAGTTTGTCTCCTCATCTGTGTGCTAGAAATAATAACAGGGCGCCAGCCCCATATACCGAAGGTGACGGGTTCAAACCCGGCCTCGGTCAAACTGCAAAAACAGAAAAATAGCCGGGCGTTGTGGTGGGCGCCTGTAGTCCCAGCTACTCGGGAGGCTGAGGCAAGAGAATCGCCTAAGCCCAGGAGTTGGGGGTTGCTGTGAGCTGTGTGACGCCACGGCACTCTACTGAGGGAGATAAAGTGATACTCTGTCTCTACAAAAAAAAAAAAATTAAAAGTAAAGGCTAGCGGGGCGATGCCTGTGGCTCAAAGGAGTAGGGCACGGCCCCATATATCAGAGGTGGCAGGTTCAGAACAGGCCCTGGCCAAAAACTGCAAAAAAAAAAAAAAGTAAAGGCTAGCAGACTAGTAAGGAGGCTATTTTGGACGTTCAGGAAAGACATAGAGGTTGCCCTGGTCAAGGCTGGTGGCAGCAGAGTTGTGAGAAGTGTCAGATTCAGAAATATTTTGATGATGGATTAGAAAGGATTATCGAATGAATTTGACTTTGGTGGGTTTGTTTGTTCAGGAGTAAGTGAAATAATACAAAGGGCTTAACACAGGCCCTAGCATATAACTACAGTTGTTTTAATAAAGGCTTTCAGACCATTGCAAGATGCTGACGGGTTGGATTAAGAAAGCAGCCCGCTGCTTTGGTCACCAGTCTGTGAACATGGTTTTGGGTTGTCCCTGAGGCCAGTCTCAGAAGGGAGGGATGTCAGTGAGCATGTCCCATGACCCCAAGAGGCCCTCATTACTGCAGTGAGGCTAAAACTAGTAAAAAGTCATTGCTCTGCCCATCCCTGTATAGCAAATAACAAGTGCGTACGAGTGGAGAGGTATTCCAGAAACTGAGGGAAAAGTATCAGCAAGACATACACCACTGCTCTGATGTGGCTGCTGTTCTTTGCATGGGGATATGCAAAGAAAGTGAGGCATTTTTATTTCTCTGTAGCTCTTCCAACCCTCCCCTCCTGCCCCACTTCACCCTGCTGTGAATTGAGAACACTGAAATTGTTAACTAATAATACTACAGTCTCAGGCGGCACCTGTGGCTCAGTGGGTAGGACGCCGGCCCCATATACTGAGGGTGGTGAGTTTGAACCCGGCCCCGGCCAGCTAAAAGAGCAGTGGCAACTGCAACAAAAATAGCCAGGCGTTGTGGTGGGCACCTGTAGTCCCAGCTACTCAGGAGGCTGAGGCAAGAGAATCGCTTAAGCCCAAGAGTGGGAGGTTGCTGTGAGCTTTGACACCATGGCAGTCTGATAGCTTGAGACTCTGTCTCAAATTAAAAAAAAACAAAAACACAGTCTCTTCCCAGATAACAGCTCAAGCTCTCCAAATTCCCTTCTCTTGCCCAAGACAGATCATGGATATTCATTGCAAGAGGCAAGGTTGGAGAGGGGCTTCATGCCGTGGGCACCTTGAGTCTGGCTGCTGCTCATCCATGTTGGTGCAAAATGATGTCCTTCCAGAAGCCTAAATGGGTAAAGAGCAAGGCACCCCTGCTCCCTTTCAGTTTTTTTTGTCAGTCTACATGGCACCCCAACCTGGGACTTTGTTTTAGAGAAGGGAGGTCACCACCCTCAGTCTTCTCAGCCAGCTGCCCCTCCTCCAATCCATTCTTCTTCAACCCCGCGCTTTCTTTTCCTTTCTCAGCAGAATACCCTCCTGGCTTCCCCCTATTGGAATTGGCCTCCCTTTCCCATTTCTCTAGGACCATAAAGGTGAAATGACTTCCAGACAGGGTTGAAAGATTCACAAATAAATTTTTAGTATAAGCATGTCCCATGCAATATTTGGGGATATATGTATGTTAAAAAATTATTTGTTGTTTATCTAAAACTTAAATGTAACTGGGTGTCCGGTATTTTATCTGGCAATCCTACTTCTAGGAAAGTTGATTGTAGAAGAGAAGAATGAAGAACACAGCCATTTAGTATTTTCAAAATATTATGTTTGATACAGGGCTTACTTCCTCCTGGCTTCTTGGCAGGACAGACTTAGACAAGCTTCAGAAACAAGGAGGTGGCCTGCCTTTTATCCCTAGCCTGGGCTGTTCCCAGTCCCCTGGAGGAGCCCATTGTGTCTGTTGTGTGTGAATGAGGGCGGGATAGAGGGTGGATGCTGAAGGAATCAATCGCCTTTGGCTTCCTGCCCTTCCCCCCCAGTCACACCAGGCAGCTTTCTGGGATGTGAGTAGCCCCATCCTGTTGGCAAAGCAATTGCTTACCTAGGACTTTTAAGGGGACATTTTTATTGAGCTGTAATTGAAAAAAAAATTCTAAGACACTCCAGGTTTTTCTCATAAGCTTGTTTCAGTCGTGTGTGTGTGAGTGTGTGCACACGTCCGTGTACACACGCTCATATACTTTATCCAGACCACACCAGAGTTTTTGTTGAAAAAGTGAGGAGGTTTTTGTGTAAGATATTTTCTCTCCTCTTTTCTAAATTAAGGACCAGAATAAAGACCAGCTGGGTGTCTGGAGAGCCCCTTGAGAGTCTTTTCATTAAGCAAATATTCTAGCAGTTGGAGAATGGGTTTTTACGTAGGAGGGCTGCATTTGTCTTGACAGCCTAAAATCCTAATGAAAGTTGACAACCATATTTAAGAAACCCTGTAATAGAATGCAGAGCCTGTTATCTATGTAAAACTGCTTGGCAAAAGTTTATAAATCATATACATATATTTAAAAGAATGCGAAAGTAACTCCAGATGATGGCCTTTTAGAAGCACGCTGATTGTGGCCCCCTGTTGTGCTCCATGGTTGTTCCGAGAAGCTGCAGACGGTTTCATCTGTCTTGGAGCCTGTGTGACCAGCCCTTCCACCACCCCACTCCAGAAAGACGGAGACAGGGATTTCCTTCCGAGCCCCTGGTTGTCTCAGAGCAGGAAGGAAGGCTCTGAGCCCTCCCTGAGTACCAGCGGGGCGCCGGGCACTGGGTTGCTGCTTTAGATCTGTCCCCACCACAGACCTGGGCAACACTGTTACTCCTTCCCGTGTTGACGCTGAAGCTAAGTACCTGCTCAGGCTCAGTCAAGGGGTGAAGGGTGGTTGTGTCTGAGTATAAACCTGGTCCACGTGCACCCAAGGCCCTGTCTTCCTGCCACCCCATTGCCACCCCCTCAGCAGCCCGGCTCAGAGGTGGCGGTGGGGTGCGGGTGGTGGGCGTGTTATGGTCTCCTTGGCTAGAGACGTGGCACTGCTTCTCAGGAGAGACGAAGCTGCACCAAGAGTGAGCTAGGTCGGGCCGTGTGACTCTGTGGCGGCCATTTCTGGGACGGACATGAATTTTATTGAGTCGGTGTCCTCCCGAAGGTCCTCACTCCTGTTGGGTGGTGCCTGCGGTCTGACTGAAGTCCAAGAATGGAAAGGATGAGCTTCTGTCAGAGGCCACAGGGCAGACTCGCACTCACATGCGTGCCAGGGTGGATCGTCCTAACACGCTGGGAACAAGGACTCCCTGGAGAACAGGAACGTCCCCGGGGGGATACTGTGACTCCGGTGACCAGGTAGGTGGGGCTCTCCTCACACACAGGCTGCTGTGCATTTTAGGGCTCCGGCTTTATGGGGACCCTGCTCTTCCCTGCTTTGCTCCAGGTGTTCTGTGGCTACAGCCGACCCCTCTGGTTCTTTCCTGAGTGATGTCTGTCACCTCTGGGCTTCTCTCCCTGTCCCCTCCCACACACACCACCCGCCACCCATCCTGCCACCTCTGACTCCGTCTCCCATTGGAGCTCTCAGGAGAGACCTCGCGGGTCCGCACTCACTGTTCCGGAAAGAGCGCCCTTCAGCGGCAGCTCTGATATCAGACCCCTTCACGTGGCTCTGGCTACCTGTGTGTCAGGAGATAGAGCAAGTAACAGACCTGAAAAATGGTGACTTCGACAAGATGGACATTTCCCCCTTTTGCCTCACATAAGGAAGCGTGGCGGGCAGAGGCAGTCCCGGCTAGCTCAGAGCCCTGCAATCCCGTTCACACTCCAGGCAGTACCCTGGAAGCAGGAGGTCAAAGGACATACCCTTCCCTTGTGAAACGACTCCTCAGACACTCCACGTAAGAATCCCACCAACAGGGGCGGTGCTTGTGGCTCAAGGAGTAGAGTGCTGGCCCCATATACCGGGGGTGGTAGGTTCAAACCCAGCCCCAGCCAAAACTGCAAAAAAAAAAAAAAAGAAAAAAAAGATTAGAATTCCATTTATATCTCATCGGCCAGAACATAGTCACTTGGCCACACTTTACCTGCAAGGAGGTTGGGAAATGTTCTACTTTAGCTGAGCTCCTTGTCGGCCCAGCTAACAGTGGAGGGTCCTCACCGGAGTAAAAGTGGATATTGGGAGGTAGTAGAAGTCCATACCCAGCTGCCAACAGACTCTTTGCTTGAGCAAACTTCAGGCAGCCTCCTGATCCTCGTCCGAGGCCCACCTGTGAGCGTCCTTGTACATCTAGTTTTGGCAACAGCCCTGCCTGGCCAGTTTAGCATGAACCCCCCCTCCGTACCTGCTCAGGCTCCTCGTCCTCCACCATCCCCAGGTGGTCACCATGGCCTATTTTCAGCAAGAATCCTGTTAGATCCGTTTAGCCAGAATCCCCCTTACCCCTGGCATTTCCTCTCCATAGTTTTCCATCCACTGACCCCCACCTTGGTACTTGGCTATAAATTTCCACTTTTCTATGGCTTGTTTGGAGTCAAGCCCAGTCTCTCCAACTGGAAAATCCCATTGCAATATGAATCTCAGTGGTCCTAACTAAAGTCTTCCTTACTGTGCTTTAACAAGTATCATCAAGTAAGTTCTCCTTAAACAGAATCCATTCTGATGCAGCCATCCACAGCTGAGATGGTAGATCATACCTCTGCTATGAGATAGCAGTGAGGAGTTTGTGACACCAAGAATCCCTCAGAAAGGGGCACTGGCGTGATGGGCGTCCTGCACAGACTGTACCGAGTCCTTATTCAAATCTAAGTGGCGTGGTTTAAAAGGAACCAGAAGAGCCCCTTCACTCCACCCCCCAGTTTCCCCTTTAGCAGTCCCGCCTACCAGTTCATCTTTCAACGGAAGCAGTGCCTTCCCAGCCCGCCTTCAGAAGTGTACACCTGATCCTAGGAAAATTGCCTGTCCTCAATTCCTTACCTGCGCTTGCATTTTCTCATTTGTGCCTACTCGGCTGCCCTCCCACCCGATCACTACAAAAGTCAGGATGGTCCTAACAGTCTCACTCAGCTGGAGCAGAGAAGGCCAGTCTGACAGGGTCCCAGGAGCTGACCACAGACTCAGATGGTGCAGGAGGCAAAGCCAGAACGCTTGTGCAGGGGTGTGACTGGAGCTGGGGTCTGAGGGAGGCAGGGCACATGGGACGGCTGATGGGAGGCTCAGAAGTAACGGCTGGAGCGCCAGAAATCTCAGAGGAGGGGAACTGCTAGCAGCTCCCAGGGGAGAGAGGCCGGCTGACCCAGCATCCCCGGGCTCAGGAGGCCCAGCTGAGATGAACACAGATCCCTGGGGAATACACTGAAGAGCAGAGGGATCTGAGGCAAAGGAGAAGACAGTGGCTGTCTGCTCTCTAGACCAGTACCTGGGTGGGCAGGGATGGGATGGGCTATTTCTCCTTGAGTTTTCCCCAACCCGAGTTTCCCTGAGGCCCCCACTGTGGAGCCCACAGTGCGGCTGTGTCCCCACCCTGCCTAGGGAGGAAGTGAGCAGGCCGCTGTCCAGGCCGGGCTCTGAGCTGGAGGCCAGCAGACCCCCAGGAGGCCTCTTGCCAGAAGTCTGTTGGCCTGGGCGGATGGTCAGGTGGCTGGAGCTCAGGACAGAGATGGCAGTGGGGGAGCGGAGGGGATGGAGGGTCCCTTTCTGGTAGCCTCTCCAAAATGCCCACTTCCAGGTCTTTGCCACCAAGATTCCCCTTGGGCCCCTAACCATGTCTCCTGACCTCCAGTGGGGCTCTGCTGCACCTAGCTGCTCTGTCCTTTCCTCATTCACATGTTCCTCCTGGTTCTGTCCCTGTGCTGGCTATCTGCTAATCTGTAACAGACTACTCTGAATGCCACTTACGCCACATTCTCTTGGCAAGCAAGTCACCGAGAATAAAGTCCAATCCAAAGTGTAAGCCTGAGGAAGTGCCTGAGGAAGAACACAAATTTGAGGATCAGCACCTGTAGCTCAGTGGTTAGGGTGCCAGCCACATGCACCAGGGCTGATGGGTTCGAACCCAGCCAGGGCCTGCTAAACAGCAATAACAGCAATACCAAAAAAAATAAAAATAAAAAAAAAATAGCTGGGTGTTGTGGCGGGCACCTGTAGTCCCAGCTACTGGGAGGCTGAGGCAAGAGAATCGTTTAAGCCCAAGAGTCTGAGGTTGCTGTGAGCTGTGACACCACTTTACTGAGGGCAACAAAGTGAGACTGTCTCAAAAAAAGAACACAAATTTGGGCCAGGCACAGTGGCTCATGCCTGTAGTCCTAGCACTCTGAGAGGCCGACGTGGGTTAATTGCTCGAGCTCAGGAATTTGAGACCAACCTGAGCAAGAGAGCGGCCTTGTCTCTACTAAAAACAGAAAAAAAACTAGCCGAACATTGTGGCAGGTAACTGTAATCCCAGCTACGCAGGAGGCTGAGACAAGAGAATCGCTTGAGCCCAAGAGTTGGAGGTTGTTGTGAACTATGATGCCACGGCACTCTACTGAGGCTGACAAAGTGAGACCCCCCCAAAAAATAATAAAAAATAAAAAAAAGCAAGTATATTTAAGTTCTTTGAGCCTTAGTGTTCTCATCTGTAAAATGGGAATACTAAGAATATCTACCTCTTAGGGATTATAGAGTTAATTCTTACATATGTAATTTATAAATAAGCATAATATTATAAAACATAAATAAATACACATATAAATTATATGTGTGTATATATACTATTCCTGCTGTGGAAAGCCTGCTCATGATCACCGGTATCTGCAGTTTCCTTTTCTTCTTGGGCGCTGTCCTAGACTATCTCCCAGCCTCCCCTGCAAGTAGGTGTGACCATATGACTGACTTCTGGCCCATGGAACTTGAGGGGACGTCATGTATCTGACCTCTACAGCCTCAGTGCTTACTCCCCTGACCCTCCATCAAGCTGTTGCAAATGAAAGACAAAGCTTTGTTGATGTCAGGCCACTGACATTTGGGGAATTATGTCAGAATATTAGCAAAGGCTGACTCAGGCACTGGTAAATTCTCAATTAATATTAACTTCTGTCCTGGCCAAGCCTCTCCACCCCTGTGTGCTTGTCTGTGGAATGGTGATAAAAAGACCTACCCCGCAGGGTTGTAAGGTGGAAAAGAAATGGAGGGTTTGTCTTCCCAGCCTAGCTTCCCTTCAACCACAGTTATTTTACCTAAATACTATCAACTGGGTAATCATTACTTTTTTTTTTGAGACAGAGTCTTACTTTGTCATGCTTGGTAGAGTACCGTGGTGTCATAGCTCACAGCAATCCAACCTTGAACTCTTGGGTTCAAGCAATCCTCTTGCCTCAGCCTCCCAAATACCTGGGACTACAGGTGCCCACCACAATGCCCGACTATTTTTATTTTTATTTTTATTTTTTATTTTTTTTGAGACAGAGCCTCAAGCTGTCACCCTGGATAGAGTGTTGTGGCATCACAGCTCACAGCAATCTCCAATCCCTGGGCTCAAGCGAGTCTCCTGCCTCTGCCTCCCAAGTAGCTGGGACTACAGGCGCCCTCCACAACGTCCGGCCATTTTTTAGTTGCAGCTGTCATTATTGTTTGGCGGGCCCAGGCTGGATTCGAACCCGCCAGCTTAGGTGTACGTGGCTGGCACCTTAGCCCGTTGAGCCACAGGCGCCAAGCCTGCCCAACTATTTTTAGAGACAGGGTCTTGCTCCTCCTCAGGCTGGTCTCAAACTCATGAGTTCAGGTGATCCACTCACCTCAGCCTCCCAGAGTGCTAGGATTACAGGCATGAGCCAACGCTTCTAGTGGCTGGGGAATATCTGGGGCTCCCACTAGTTGCCTCCTGGCTACTTTTCTTCTTCCCTGGCACCTAATCCACAGAGCCCCAAGACAGCTACCTGCTGAAACCCAACCTCCAGACCCAGGGTGCGACTCTGTTGCAGTCTCAGGACATCCAGCCAGCAGGGGCAGGCTGCCCACACTGAGACTATGATGATCGTCTGGCCACTATCTTGGGTCCTGCTGACGGTGCATGAGCAGGAAATAGCAACAAGGACTGAGTTGTCAGGTGGAGGAGGCATCCATGGGACTTGGGAGTGGGCAGGTTGGGCTATGTTGCTGGGACTGGCCTTGTCTGCTACGGAAAATTATAGGCCCCACCAACAAGAGGATGAACCAAGAACAGTTTTCTATCCCTAAGGTGGTCAGAAGCCCTGCTGGTTGGGACTGGGCCCTGGGACTAAGCTGGGCACAGCAGCACCAGTCTTTCTGTCATCCCCCTATCTGTGGCAGCCACCTGAGGCAGCCACCGGCCAGCTGGGACTGGGGCCAGGTGCAGCAGAGAGGTGATCCCAGCAAGCTGGGCAAGGCCCTACCCTGAGCCACAGCCCAGAGACCCGGGAGGCAGGAGGTGGAATTCTAGCTCTGCCTCACCTTTTCTGAGTCTCAATGTGTTCATCTGTAAAATGGAAATATTAATGCCTCCCAGGCAAGGTGGTATACATTGGTGTGGTTTTTGAATTGCAGAAGGGGTGAATGGGGCTGAAACCCAGCCAGTGCTCAGCTCACCCAGCTAGGCACCCTACCTTGGGGCTATGCCCACTTGGGAGGAAGGGATACCTAAATGGTTGCCTGGGTATTCTTCTGCCTGAACAGGTTTGCTCAGAGGAGGCACATTTTTCAAGGGGCATTTGCCCTCTGGAAATAGACCAGATGGCAGAGAAGGGCAAAGATTCCTTAGGTCTCCAAGAGAGGGCAAAGCTGGCTCCAGAGAGCCTTGGTGGGAACTGAGGCGGCGACACAGGAGCCCAAGTAGGCTTAGAATATGCTGGGAAGAGGGTACCAGGGGAGATGCCGCACCCAGGAGGAGCTGGGAGGAGAGGAGGTGCCCTCAGGAGGCGACTCAGTGCTGTCCCAGGGCAATCCACTCCCTTTCACGGCCTCTGCAGAGAGGGCTAGTGGCCATGGTGTCAACCCGTGGCTGCTGGTCCACAGACCCACAGGACTGTACCTGAGGCCAGAGTCATAGCCAGAGAGTGTGGGAGCCATGGGGACCATAAGCCTAGGAAGGGTAGGTAGAGACAGAAGGGAAAAGATGGCAAGGCCCCAGGCAAGTGTGGTGCTTCGGTTAATGCCAAAAAGTTAAAGCTGAGGAGGTTCACACCGGATTCAGACAGACCAAAGAAAAAACGAGAAGCCAAAGGTAGCTGTGACATGCCCTTTATTCAGCTTGTGGCGGCCAGTGAATGAATACAGGGACATCTGCCTTCATTCAGTTTGTGCGGCCAGGTGAGCTAGTGTGAGCAGCTTTCCATCCAAGGAAGTCCGTCTCGGGAAATCCGCACGGGCAGAAAGCCTCAGAGCCTTATATAGCGGCCAGAAGACAGTGGCTCTGAGTCAAGTGCTAATAAAAATGATGTCGTATTGCTTAATCATGGTTACTTAAGATAACATGGCACCTGCAGGCTCAAGATAATTTGGCACCTGGGCGGCACCTGTGGCTCTGTGAGTAGGGCGCCGGCCCCATATCCCGACGGTGGCAAGTTTGAGCCTGGCCCTGGCCAAACTGCAACCAAAAAACAGCCGGGCGTTGTGGCGGGCGCCTGTAGTCCCAGCTACTTCGGAGGCTGAGGCAAGAGAATCGCCTGAGCCCAAGAGCTGGAGGTTGCTGTGAGCTGTGACAGTAAAACACTCTACCCAGGGCGATAAAGTGAAACTGTCGTTTAAAAAAAAGAAAGAAAGAAAAGATAATCTGGCACCTGCTGGCCTTCAGGCGAGAAAACCTAAGTAACTCATCTTCCGCACATGCTATCGCATGCAGTGGGCGGCGTTTGGGAACACCGAGGACGATGCACTTCTTTCGGGCTTGAGGGGTCTGGGGGGACTTTTCAAAAGTGACATCTACACTGAGACGTCAAGGAGAAGCTGGAGTCGAGCCAGTGAGGAGAGGTGCGGGTGGAGCATCCAGCTGGTACGGCCTGAAGCGTGGCAGTGCCGGAGAAGACGGTGAAGTGCATCCTGGAATTACAGCAGACCATCCATTCCTTAACTGAGCAGCGTGTTTGGGAACAGAATTTCAGCGTGGCTGGAGATATGAGGTCCCAGGTAAGGAAGCATCTTTATACTTTGTCAAGGTGCTTGCACTTCAAGGAGTTTAAACCAAAGGGTGACATGATCACATTTTACTTTAGTAAGAAGTCAGCCTTAGAGGGACAAGGCTGGAGGCAGCAAGACCATTAGTCAGGCTGTTGTAAGAACTCAGGGGAGACTCATGAGCAGATCTGGGCACTATTTTTTTTTTTTTTTTTTTGTAGAGACGGAGTCTCACTTTATCGCCCTCAGTAGAGTGCTGTGGCATCACAGCTCACAGCAACCTCCAACTCCTGGGCTTAGGCGATTCTCTTGCCTCAGCCTCCTGAGTACCTGGAACTACAGGCGCCCACCACAAGGCCCAGCTATTTTTCTGTTTTGCGGTTCGGCCGTGGCCGGGTTTGAAGCTGCCACCCTCGGTATATGGGGCTGGCGTCCTACTGACTGAGCCACAGGTGCCGCCCGCAGATCTGGGCACTATTCAGAGGGGGAGCCCAAGATGACACCTGCCAACTGACCTGGGAACAATGGCTGTCAGAACCCTTCATTAAAACAGGGAACTAGGAAAAGGAATGTGTCTGGGTGGGGGCAGGGCTGTGAAAATCTCAGCTGAGTTTGAAGTTTGGGCGCAACATTCAAATAGAGGTGGCCGGCGGGAGGCAGACATTTTGACTTCAGGAAAGAGATTGGACCAGCCATTGCTGTCAGGGAGGCAACAGCCTAGAGATGCTCACCGAAGCTGCGGGAGCAAGAGGGCCCCGCAGGAGAGAACAGGAACGTGAAGGAGAGGCAAGGCAGGGGGGAGCACCCCAAGAATCTTTGACATTCAAGGGTCAGCCAAAGGTGTCAAAGGCCAAGGAGGAGCAGCCAGTGAAGGAGAAGGAAAGCCAGCCCATTTAATCCTCAAAAATACCTTCAGTGCCATTTATAGGTGAGGAGCCTGGGACAGGGACCTTGCATAGTGTTTTGTTCTATTTTATTAGAGCATAAGAACTAAGAAACTCAGAATGAAATATTTTATTCCCACTACCTAACAGTCCTTCATCTGGGATTTCTGGAATGTCTCCTCCCTAACTCACATCCTCCTCTTGTTTAATGTCTCTATTTTTTAGGTGTCTGTTATTTTTTTTGAGACAGGGTCAATATGCTGTTCAGGCTGGTGGTCCTGGGGCTCAAGCAATCCTCCTGCCCTCGGCCTCCCCAGGGAGGCCGCTGCCATCGTGAGCAGTCGGAAGTAGTGTGAGTGGTCTCAGGTCAGAAAGCATCTTTATACTCGGTAGAGTATAAAGATTGGCTGGTTCCAAGAGATGCTGCTATCTGTGCACACGAGTTTTGATGCAAATACGGAACTTTGGGTAGAGGATGGCAACACATCGAACTTTATGAGACAAAATTCTTGGTTGAGGATATGAGGAAGAGGTCATCTCATCCTTGTTCATCTTGTACCGTGGCCCCATTCACTTGCACTCCGGACAGCTATCACTAATTGATCCCCACTCATCCTCCTTCCTCATTAGGCCTTGGCGTGGATTCCAACCCCTTCTCTAGCTCCCAACATGTCGAGTCAGAGTTGGAAAGACATCCAGAGCCTCACGGCCACACTCAGGAGTAAGCTTTGCCTCACAAACAACCAGAAGATTACCTGTCTTTAGTATGATGAACCTTTTATTATAGAGACAGACTGAACTTTCTTTTGCATAAAGAATCTCTGGATTGGGTCAGGGAAATTCACCTGCTAAAGGTTACCACCCAGCCATCCCTGCTTTTGCCTCAGCTGAGTCTCCACTTGCTGTTTACATCTCAGGGTCACAGGGAACAGCAGAGGCTGCTGTCCCCAGGTCCAGGCTGATCAGTTTGGGCCATGCTGGATGGGGGGTGAGGGCTCCTGGCTGCCTGCCAGGTCAGAGCCGCCCCATCTCCCGCCCCAGTCGGTTGTCCAGAACCTGGAGCTGTCGGAGGAAGCCCGAATTGGGGCAAATATCGCGGTGGGCTTGCACCGTCTGGATGGCCTCTACCAGCGTCATGTTCTCGCAGATCATGAGGAAGGCCAGGACCAGCGTGGCAGAGCGGCTTACCCCCATGGCACAGTGTAGCAGGACTCGGCCTGTGGGGAGACCCAACACAGCGTCAGCTACTTGCCCTCGAATTGCCCCACCTCTTTGGGAAGAAGAGGTGTCCCCGGCCATCCGTCACAGCATCCTGGAATACTGACACTGTCCTCACTGTTAAATGGGGCATCAGAGTCCCAGAGAGAGAAAGAGACTGACTTAAAGTCTTATAGAAAGTCAGCAGCAGGGTTTCAATTAGTGGCTGGGATTTCCTTCTTCTGGTCCAGGGTGCTGTCTCTGGCATCCTTTGCCACTCTGGGCTGGGGGAAGGGAGTTTACTCCTGAGGTCCCTTGGATTTGCATCAGGCCCTGCCTCTCTTTTCTCAGTTCTGCCTGCTCCCCTGCTCCTGACACCCTATTCCAAGGCCTCATCTTAGAGGAGCCTGTTGAAAAGGCTTTGCTAGGACCTGTACCCTCCGCCTGACACCTGGCCTTTTACTGAGGGATGTGGTTACTCTGATGCCCACCCTGGATCTTAGCTCTATCTGTGATCGCTGGTTTTCAGGCTGTTCCTGAAGAGGACACTCACTAAATAGTAGTAGCTATTTCTCCCATGGCGTGGGAGGGTCTGAAATGGTTTGTGGCTCTGGACTCCCTCCCCCACCAGTGCTACTGGAAACACAGACAAGTCCAGAGCACACCATGTCCCTCACCCAGGGCCTTCCCCAGAAGCTCACCTTGGGAAACACTGAGAGCAGTTCGGATGTACCGAGCGACAGGCAGAAAGTAGACACTGAGGTCAAAGAAGGGGTTGTCATCAGCCTCAATGCCATAGTACTCCAGGGGCATTCCTCGGTAAAATTTGGCACCTGTGTCCACTTGGAACTTGCCTGCAGCAGCATTTACAACATGGGTGATGCCCAGCTGAGCCAGCTTGCTCTTGTCCCGGGCTGTGTACCTGGGGAGGAGGGCACAGGGCAGTTAAGAGGGTGGAGGTAGATCTCCCTGGCTCAGCCCTGGCTGGGTTGGAACTTGTCTCCCCAACCTACAGCCTGCCAAGTATAGAGACTAGAACCAGGGAACTGGCCCGAGGTGAAGGGCTCCTGCAGGTGACGCTTAAGATTCTTTTTCATGGTGGTGCCTGTGGCTCAAGGAGTAGGGTGCCGGCCCCATATATCAGAGGTGGTGAGTTCAAACCTGGCCCTGGCCAAAAAAAAAGATTCCTGGCTCGGCGCCTGTGGCTCAATGGGCTAAGGTGCTAGCCACATACACCTGAGCTGGCGGGTTCGAATCCAGCCCGGGCCCGCCAAACAACAATGATGGCTGCAACCAAAAAATGGCCGGGCGCCTGTAGTTCCAGCTAGTTGGGAGGCGGAGGCAGGAGACTTGCTTGAGCCCAGGAATTGGAGGTTGCTGTGAGCTGTGATGCCACCGCACTCTATCCAGGGTGACAGCTTGAGACTCTGTCTCAAAAAAAAAGACTCCTTTTCACTTAGGGCAACTTTTCTGGAAGGCAATTTGGCAATGTGCATCAAAAGCCTTAAAAATGTACATGTGAGGTCTGACAATTAAGTTCGCAAACTCATTCTAGAAAAAGTACTACATACCTTATTGCTGATTGCCTCTACAGTCACTTTCGAAGTACTCCCCACGGGAAGCTATGCACCAATGCTAGCATCTTGTCATCGCAATTGTCATCGTATGACATACAAAAACTTGCAAAAATAATGAATGCCACTCATTAAGACACTGCCACATGTCAACACAAACAGCTGTGGGAGGCTGATACGAAAGTAGCATAGTTAATGAAAACTTTCTGAAGTTATGAAAGTTATAAAGCTTACCTAGTACAGTGAGCTATGATGCCACGGCACTCTGAGGGCAACATAGTGAGACTCTGTCTCAAAAAATAATAATAAAACCAACTGGTGATGCTAATCACACTATTTATGTACATAGGTGGTACAACTTTAAGAAAAACAAGGAAATAGTTCATTCAACACTTAGTGGTAAACCATACAGAAAAAGGAAAACTTATAATGAGAAGGATTCAGTAAGGGCTTTGGGGGCAAAAGTAATGTCCTGCTTCTTCACCTGGGTAATGAAGTTGTTGATCTATGCTCTGTGCACTTTTCTTCTGTGTTAAAAGTAACCATAATATAAAAAGAAAGAAAAATAGGGAAAGAGATGGTGGGAGGCAAAGGGTGGGCCCCACCTCTGCCCCGAAGGGCTCTGGGAGAGGCACCTACCCCTCGCCTGTGTGGGTCTCACATCCTTCTGTTGCCCCCACCCCGGGGGTCTTACTCACGCATCTCCCAGGAAGAGGTTGGGCCAGACCTCATCGACGTGGTTCAGCATGGGAGCCCGATGGACCCATAGCAAGCGCTGCAGCGAAGCCAGTGTGGGCGGCTGGTAAGGGGACACCCGGAGTGTCCCATGGATCTTAGGCCTCCGGAGGTCCTGCTTCTGTATCGAGTCCATTCTGGAACAGAATGGACACGGCAGTGGCTGAAGGTAGGCTCCCAGGGCGGATCTAGCCAATGGGAAGGCCCATGTTGCAGTGCCCAGGTGCCATTGGGAATTTGGGAGAAGAGCCTCAGCTATTTCAGGTGAGGTTATTAACCAGTTCAGCTGGGGCTGAGGCCTAGCACCCTTCCTCAGGGAACAAGGAAATCAATCCTTTGTCACCACCATGGAGCTGGGCAGACCTCTCTCCTGCCCTCTCCTGAGGTTGCCGGTGTAGGAAGCTTTGGGCAAGGAGTCCCCTACTGGTGGCATCCAGTCAATGCAGCTCTCACCCTTTAAGTCAGTGGTCAGTTATAACTTGCTAGGGATGGGAACCCCAGATGGCTGTGCGCTCAAAGGACATTCAGAAAGGTCCCTAACCTAGGCAGCTCATCTCAAGCCCCTCCCCTGCTATGTCCAGGCTGGCCCTTAGGCTCCCAACTCCTCCCACTTTTAGGGGCTTAGAGATCAGTGCCATGTCTGATCTGGCATGACCTCTAAGTGCCAGATCAGACATGACACTGACCTCTAAGAGGCTGAGCTCAGTGAGAGATGAGGCTGTGAACTGATATCTGTTAGTGTTTCCACACTCAGTGAGCTAACGCCTCTTCCTGCCTGGTGCCTTGCCTGTGGTACGTCCCCATCTGACACAGGAGGAAGCTGGAGCTCAGATTTATTTAAGTGATGCCAAAGCCACAGGAGAAGTAGCAAGGCTGGGGATCAGTCTACTTCTAGCTCCTTTAGCTCCATCCCCAAGCGTTTCAGTCGCCACCTTTGAGGCTCCAGAGAATGGTCACTAACGCGTCTGTCTCCTTAGGGCCACCCAGTACTGCTGAGCTCCACCTCTGCCTCAGGCACCGTGTTCTTCCTTACCCCCATGACTCGGGCCAGCAGTGCTGTACGTCAGGCTTCCCGCGGGTGGGGCGGGTTATGTCGGGCGTCAGCTGGCTGACAACATTCGAGACCCTACGGAGCTGGGGTGTCAGTGGCACCAGAACATGGGCCTGGGGCTGTGTTGGGAAGGAGGGCCTCTCTTGGCCAACTGTCCCTGACCCCTTCAGCCAGTAACTAGGGAAGGTGCAGACTGGGAAGAACATCTTTTCCCTTTGACAGGAGGGGCCAGGACCAGAAAGGGAAACGGGTACCCAAGAGGCCCCCGGCTTGGCCAAGCTCACCCAGTGGCTGGCTGATGTGCAGGGAGGAAGTGAAGGCCCAGATTTCCCCCTCATTCCCCACTGGGACTTCTCAGGGCAGGCTGAGTGGCCTGCCACCTACCTAGGACATGATCTGGGGCCAGGAATGGGGGAGTGGGTGCAGGGGTGGGACTCAGCTCTGGAGCAGAACAGGGCCTGCGGTAAGTTCCGCCCAGAACACAGATGCTGTGAAGCGGCTAGAATTCTAGGTCCTTACCTTGGAGTCTGTGGGGGTGGGGCCTGAGAGCAGACCCAGCCTGTGTGGATTGAAGCAGCAGTCCTGCAACCCCCCTCCCCCACCACCCTGCCCCGGCCTGGCCTCTGCTCTGCCTGGCATCTCTTTGAGATTAAAGGCTCTTAGCCCCATAAGCGTCTCCCCCTCCCAAAGATGGAAGGCTACCTGAAATAGTGGCAAGAGAACTTTATAGGGAGGGAAAGGAGAGCTGGGCTCCCTTGGGACTCTGCCACAACTCATTCTGCGGCCTGGAGGAAGTCTTCACTCCTGTCTGTACCACAGTTTCTCTTCCCTATGCTAAAGATCCTGGCATGCCTGACTTTTAGGATTCTCTAGGAGGCTGATCCGAGGAGAGAGGAGTGTCTGGGTGTGCAGTTACTACAGGGAAGAGAGCGTAGTGTGGTGGGGAGGAGGATGCTCCCAGGTCCCAGGAAAGCCCAATATCCACACAGGTCTGGAGCCACTAGGTGGGGCTGCACGAGCTCCAGGCAGGACAAGTTGGGCTGGGACAGGCTGCCTGGTGGGGCCCAGGCCTGTGGAGCTTGGCGTGGGGTGATGGCGCCCTCTGGTGGCCAGAAAGTGCCTCGTAGCCCAGCGCTTGGGAGCTGGTGGCCTGACCATGGCTTTGACACTGGGGGACTCCGCTGTCCCTGGGGGTTCCAGAGGGGCCAGGGATTGGGGGCTGGTAGGCCACAGCTCATGCCTTAGCCTCTGAAAGGACCGTGGACCCAGGGCTGGAGAAAGGGGCTTTTCTCTGGACTTAGGGCTACTCCCGGTCAGGTACCACCCAAGGCTCACTCCTGTGCTCACTGAGGTACCTGCTTCCTGTCTACCATTTCTCCCCCTGTGGCCCAGCCCACCTTGTCAACCAGAGTCAGGCCCAGCTGCCCACCCACAGACTCATCCTTTAAGCTCCAGGTACACCCAAGGAAGGGGAGTCAGAGGCTACAGCAGTTCCCCTGCTTTGTGCCACCCTAGTCCTGGGCTGTAGAGGGCCCTGGTGGACACTTCCTTCTGCATCTCCTCAGCCACAGCACGGGCCCAGCGTGCAGTAGTGACAAGACCCTCTCAGCTCTTCTGCTGTTCACTCCACACCTTATTCTGCTCCCTGGGCTCCACCTTGCCTCCTTCTCCCGGCTCAGCCAAGCAGCTACCTCTGTGGATAGGGGCTTTCCTGCTCTAGCACTGCGGTTTATAGGTCTATACACTGGTTTTCTGTCCTCATCCGTACCTCTCCTCTCTATGCTGCTCTCCCTGTCTGCTCTGACTCCCATCCTACCTAGGAAGCTCATGCTCCTTCCAGAACATCATCCTGCACGCCCACAGCCTCAGCCAAGGCACATGCTTCCTTGGGGAAGGGGACAACTGTTTGCCACCTGCAGATCCAGGATCTAGATGTTCCCCTGGTCTCCCCTCCCACCCAAGCTCTCTGCCTCCTCCTCTTCTGCTACCTCATGGGGGCCAGGCAGGAGTGTGACCACAGGCCAGGCGGGGCTGGAGCTCCCAGGGCAGGACAAGTGATGAGTGTGGGAGAGAAAGCTTCCGGGAGGGTGGAGGGGAGCTGTCCATGGGGGGCTGCTATGGGCCCCTGTGCTCAGCCTGCAGGCCTTGGGGAGAGCAGACCTGGGCAGAATTTTCAGGTCTGGAACTTGCATCTATGTGGTGAGCCACTTTCTTCAGTAGGGCTGCTGTGTGTGACTCCTTGAAATAAGAAATGTAAAGTGCCTCCCACATTGTCTGCCCCGTGGTAGATGTGCACTAAATGGGGCCTCCTACTATTATTACCGCTGCTATAATTACTCTGACCCTTTCAGGCTTTAGCCACAGGCTCAGTAGAGGGCAACCTTCCCACAGGCCAGTGAGGTCTGGTTTTTATTTCTCTATATTTCTTGATGCTTCTTTCTCTGTCTATATTCACCACTTACTATGGATGTCCTACGTACCTGACATAGCTCTAGACACATTTTCTCACTGAATACTCACAGTGCTCTTATGAAGCAGGTAATATTATCATTTTCATTTTAAAGATTAGGTAACAGGTTCAGAGAGGTTAAGCAACATGCCCAAGGGCACATAGCCAATAGGTGTGGGAGCCAAGATTCAAGCCCAGGTCTTTCTGACTTTACTATGATTTGTCTATGCCTGTATCTCTGACTCAGTTGGCCCCACACCCAAACCAATCCCCACCCGTGCCCAACACACACAGGCAGAGGTGTCCTGGCCCTCAGTGCTCAGGGAGCCCCCTGAATTAGGGCCACTTACCCACCTGTGGAGGTGTCTGGCCCAGGCTGTGATCTTCCCTGACAGGCAGTATGTGCTGTTGGCTTCCAGCTGCCTGTCTCTGCACACTTGATGCTGTTTCTATTTTTTGATTTGAGATTAATTATAAAGCATGCTGTCTGATCCTCCATCCCATCCTCCCCCTGCCACTCCCAACTTGTCTTCTGGTCCTATGGGATGATCAGTTCCTACCCAGCTGGGAGTGGAGGCAGCTTAGCCTGGGTCTGCCTGTGGTATGTGTGTACACGTATGTTGATAGCAGGGTAGGGAGAAGGGAGGTCAAATAAACCATTTAAGAAGGACCCTTGGGGGCAGTGCCTGTAGCTCAGGGTCTAGGGCGCTAGCCGTATACACCGGGCTGGTGGGTTTGAACCTGGCCTGGGCCTGCTAAACAATGGCAATTACTACAACAACAACAACAAAATAGCCAGGCGTTGTAGTGGACGCCTGTAGTCCCAGATACTTGGGAGTTTGAGGCAAGAGAATTGCTTAAGCCCAAGAGTTTGAGGTTGCTGTGAGCTGTGACGCCACGGCACTCTACCAAGAGTGACATAGTGAGAATATGTCTCAAAAAAAAAAAAAAAAAGAAGGACCCTTAGCCTTCCAAAGTAATATGGAACAAGAGCAGAAAGTTCAAGCAGGAAGGATCTTCTACAGGGGAAGAGGCTAGTCAAAATCATACACAAACTGATGGCATTGCCAACATCAGAACCAAGGTCCAAGGGAACTGGCCTAAGACTAAGATGTGGAATCTCAGGCTGAGGGACACAGCTCAGGTCCACATACAGACAGAGGTATGAGTGGGCTACAGTGCAGGTCTTTAGACAGACCTGGTCTGTGGTCAGAAGCCGCACATCCTGGAACTGCTCTCACTCTCTGCAAGGCTCCTGTCTCCCCCAAAGGCAGGATGCCCAGGGGTATTTCTGGCCTAGGCCCCCGCTATCCTGTGAGGCCAGTGAAATGGTCTTTAATGTCCTTCCCAAAACTATGCTCAGTTAGGGACCTTGTAATTGGGCCTGTTAAGAACCTTTCCTGGGCGGCGCCTGTGGCTCATCGAGTAGGGCTCCGGCCCCATATGCCAAAGGTGGTGGGTTCAAACCTGACCTCAGCCAAACTGCAAAACAGAAAAACAGCCGGGCGTTGTGGCAGGCGCCTGTAGTCCCAGCTTCTTGGGAGGCTGAGGCAAGAGAATCACCTAAGCCCCGGAGTTGGAGGTTGCTGTGAGCTGTGTGACGCCACAGCACTCAACCGAGGACGATAAAGTGAGACTCTGTCAGCTCGGCACCTGTGGCTCGGCTGCCAGGTTCGAATCCAGCCCGGCCCACCAAACGACGACAGCTGCAACCAAAAAAATAGCCGGGCGTTATGGCGGGCGCCTGTAGTCCCAGCTACTGGGGAGGCGGAGGCTGGAGAATAGCTTGAGCCCCGGAGTTGGAGGTTGCTGTGAGCTGTGATGCCACGGCACTCTTCTACCCAGGGCGATAGCTTGAGGCTCTGTCTCAAAAAAAAAAAAGAACCTTCAACCTTCCCTGTCATACTGCTCCCCACTCACACTTCCAGCTGATGAACACACACGCGCACACACCTGCCCACAGTCGCACGCACTCTGGGTCTCTGAAATCTGTGTTCCAGGGAGGTAGGGCTCAGTCCCTGCTGGTGCTCCCCAAGCCCTGAGGAGAGTCAGGGGATGCAGCTGTGGCCAAGGGTTATCATGAACACTTAGAGTCCCCTCACTCTCTTATGCCGTCCCTGGGAAGTTGGGACCCCTAGTCAAGGAGCCTTAGGACTTGGCTGAGAGGGCATCTTACTCCCACCTGTGGGGACTGGAGACAGTGGCTGACAGGAGGCGCAGACAACAGGATGAAGTAGATGGAAGAGCAGGTTCTTGGGTGGACCCCGTGCTGGGCTCTTGTCATCTTCTGGGCAGCCACCGGGGCTACAGCCTCCAGCAGCACCAGCAGGGCCAGCGTCAGGGTAGCAAAGTGGCAGAGCCCCATGGCAGGAAGTAAAGACCGGTTCTGGGAGAGAGATGAGCTCTGTGTTACAGGCAGGTAAACCAAGGCCCAGACTGGAACTGGCTGGGCCTTTCTGGGGTAGGAACAAGAGCCGTCACCTAAACCTGCTTCTGTCTTGAGCCCTGTTTATAATGTCAAGTGGGTGCAGATGCTCAGAGAAATGAGGCAGTAGCTTTGGCACCCATGGCATGAACAGGGATGAGCTCCCCCACACCCCCCTCATCTTTCAGAGTCTGCAGCCCCCGAGCTCCCATGTATGGATGCACAGCCTGTGCACTGCACAACTCCTGGCTCCAGGTGCATAGACAATTTCTTAGAGGACACCCCTATGAATTGTGCAATGCTGCAACCCTGCCCAATCATCTCCCCCAAAGTCAGCTGCCTGGTGAGAAAGATTCTAGGGTTGGAGGTAGGGTGTCTAAGGCCCCAGGCTGAGGAAGTGAGATTGAGCACGATCAGACATATGCTCTGCCAAGTTCCTGGATCTTGTCTGGAGGAGAGAGAACAGGCAGGGAATATGCCATTCCATGGGGAACACATCCCCCTCCTTCTACCCACAGAGCTCAGTCTCCCACCCAGCTTGGCCCCTGGCCCAGTCCCAACCCTAAGTTTCTCCCATCAGATCCCCAAACTCTAAACTTAGGCTCAGATCCTTCCCTAATCATTCTGCCCAAGATGTTCATCCTCCAGCCAGCATGTGGGAAGGGGTGAATGTTGCTAAGTGCCTCCCTTCTTTTTTTTTTTTTCGAGACAGGTTCTTACTATGTTGCCCTTGGCAGAGTGCTGTAGCATCACAGCTCACAACAACCTCCAACTCTTGGGCTTAAGCAATTCTCTTGCCTCAGCCTCCTAAGGAGCTGGGACTATAGGCGCCCGCCACAACACCCGGCTGTTTTTTTGGTTGTAGTTGTCACTGTTGTTTGGCAGGCCCGGACTGGATTCGAACCCGCTGGCTCGAGTGTATGTGGCCGGCCCCTAGCTGCTGAGCTACAGGTGCCAAGACAGTGCCTCCCTTTTGGTTGGGCTGGCTATCCCACTGGAGACAGAATCACCTCTCTGTGCATGGGAGTTGGGAGAGAGATCCTGTCCAGAAGGCTCATGGGGCAAGAGGAGAAAGCTGGCATGCTCGCAGCTTCATGGGAGCCTTGTCTGGTTGCTTATCCCCACATGGCAGCCCCTCTGAGCCAGTGGGTGGTGGGGCACAGCCAAAGATGTAGCTGGGGAGAGAGAGAAGGGGCAGTGTGGGAGGCAGGAGCTGGAGGCAGGCCCTGGGGTTTGGGGACCAGCCCTGGAGACCTGGCCCCCAGGAGCACAAGAATGTGGGGGAGGCAGGCTGTGGGGGCCAGACAAGGACAGACCCAGCATGGGCATGTACACTTCCTCATAGTCCTGACACACCCAAAGCCGCCATACTCTGGGAAGAGACACTCCTGCCTCCTCCCAACCACACTGGGGGAATTTCACACAGGGCAGATAGGAAAGATTCGGAGCAGCATCTTGGTGACCATTTGCGGCTTGGAGCCCAAGAATAATGTTGCTGCTGGAAGTCCAGCTCATTCCATTGGGCAGTTGGGGTCCCTAGTAGGAGGGAGGCAGCTTGTGGAGAGGAGGTATTGGGGGTCCATTCCCCTTGTGCCGTGTAAGGACTGCCCTCTCATTCAATGATTAACTGTCCCGATGACCAAACAAGAGGGCAGGACCAATGGAAGCAGGAGGGAGTCTAGATGGCCTTCAGGAAGAGCTTCATGTCTAAAAGTGGTCCCCAGAATTAGAGAAGGAGGGAAGTCCAGGAGGGTCCTTCTGTAGATCAGAGGGGTGAAGGGGCAGGAGTGGAGCACTGGGCCCAAGGCAGAGAACTGAATGGCACCATCCAGGGGCTCTCTGGCATCTGGGTGAGGAAGGTGTGGCTGGGGCAGGCACATATTTGGGAGCCCGTTCTCCTTCCCATGGAGGGGATGGTGAGGTGAGGCCAGGGTAAGAATGAGCCAAGCCTGGAATGCTTTCTCTGTGGGACTGTAGTGGGGGTCCAGACCCTTGGGGAAGGTGAGGTGGTGGTGTAGAAAGTCCAGGCTGGCTGTGTGGATGACTTGGCAGGACTCATGAGGCCCCCACAGGCTTTCTGTTGAGGCAGAGCAGGTGGCCCCAGGCCCAGGAAGGCAGGCCTCGCCCTCCCAGGTTGCTTTCTACGCTCTCCCTTCCTCTGAGGTCTGAAGAATCCGGGTAGGCTGGGGAGATGGGGGTGGGGGTCCTATAGGAAGATTCTTTAGGCCGGGCCCTGGTGAGACCTTGGGTGGGTAAGGGGGGCCAAGTGGTTGGGAAGTAGGCCAGGCCCCCTTCCACCCTTACTTCTACACACAGCCCTGCCAACCGAGTCTCAACAGCCCCGTCCCACGTTCCCAGCCCAGCCTCCACTGGCCTCCCCCGGCCTCCCCCTCTATGCTCCCTGCCCAGACCTCACCGGACATCTCATTGCCAAACGCTGCCCCCCCAGCTTTACCCCCTCGTGCCCTCACCTGGTTCCTCAGCTCCGGCCTGCACCCCGCAGTTGCTGGTCCAGCTGGCAGAGCTGGCGGAGGAAGCCTCGGTTGGGGAAGACCCATCGGCGCTGCCTGACGGTGACCACTGCCTGCCGCAAGGACAGCTGCTGGTGCAGCATGAGGTAGGCCAGCACCAGCGTGGCAGAGCGGCTCACGCCCACCACGCAATGCACCAGGACCTTGGCTGTGGAAGACGTCCTGATGAAGAACACTTTCTCACCAGCCAGCCCACCCAGGGCCTGGGCTAGAGACCCAAGCTCCCAGTCCTGCCTTGATGGTACTCTCTGACCCTGGGCCAATCACTCAGCCTTTGTGCGCCTCAGTTTCTTGATCTGTCAAATGAGTAGGCCAAATCCTCTCCTGCCTACCCTCGGGATGGAGTCCATGTTCCTTAACATGGCGTACAAGACCCTTCAAGAGCTGGCCCCTGCTGACTCTGCAGCCTCACCTCAGACCATCCCTCCCCAACCCTCAGCTCTAGGAACGGGAGTAACTTGTGCTGTCTTTGAAGTGTCATGGTATCTGACCTCCAGCCTTACCTCATGCTATTCTGACTACTTTCAAAATATTTCCCCTGGTCTTGGGCTGACTAACTTCTGCTACTCATCATTAGGTTTTGGTTGAGACATAACTTCATCTACAGGCTTTCATGACCACTCAAGGTATGGCCAGAATCACAGAGCACCTCATCATTTTTGCATATGACCCAGGGAAGCCGGTTGTAGAGGGAAGTCCTCCCCCACCCACTCCTGTGGGCTGAGCATCCCTGCCCTGTGCTGCAATAGCTCTTCATGCTTGCACAAACCTATGAGCAGTGCCCATGATACTTCAAGTGATAATTTGACTGTCTCTCCACCAGTTCCAAAAGGGCAGGGACCCTGCTTTGTCTAAATCCTTGTTTTTAGCTCAGTGTTTGGCACATAGAAGATCCTCAATAAATTTTGGTGAGGCGGTGCCTGTAGCTCAGGCTTAGGGCACTGGCCACCTACACTGAGGCTGGCAGGTTCGAACCCAACCTGGGCCAGCTAAAACAATGACAACTGCAACACCACCACCACCAAAAATAGCCGGGCATTGTGGTGGGTGCCTGTAGTCCCAGCTATTTGGGGGGCTGGGGCAAGAGAATCGCTTAAGCCCAAGAGTTTGAGGTTGCCGTGAGCTGTGATGCCACAGCACTCTACCAAGGGCAACAGCTTGAGACTCTCTCTCAAAAAAAAAAGTAGCTGGTGAATGAAAGGATGAAGGACAAAGCAATATCAAAGTGCTTTGGATATTCAAAAGTCATGTGAGCTGTAGTCTTATCGTTCCTATCATACAGATGAGGAAATTGAAGTCTAGAGAGAGGGGCACAGTTTTTTTCCCAGAACGGATTCCTTTGCTGTACACTGGGTATCTGAAGATTATTTTTTCCAGTTCAAAGTTCTTTGGGGAAGACATCTAGGTACCAAATGGTGATTTCTCAGGGCTGAGTGTTGCAGAGAAAGAACTGTTTTGCTGTTTGGGAGACCTGGCTTCCAGCCCCAGGGTTGCTCCTGCCTTGTGGCATAACCTTCTGGTCCAGGCCTCATTTGGGGGTTAGATAAAATTATGGAGCATGGAGCAGAGGATTTTTTACGACCAAGGATGGAAGGGGCAATGGGGCATCCTCCCCATGAATGAGCAGGGTGGGATATGGGCACGGACCCCAAGTCCTACCCCCAGGTGTGTTGAGGGCACAGTGGATGAAGTCGGCTGCAGAGGAGAAGTAGGTACTGATGTCGAAATCAGGGAGATCGTGGGCCGGCACCCCCAGGTAGCTCACGCTGCTGCCGTAGAAGTCGGGGCCACCCTGACAGAAGAGACCCCCGTGGGCGGCGTTCAGCACGTGGGTGATGCCCAACTTCCAGAGCTCAAAGCGGTTATTTGCCGTGGCCCTGGGGAGAGCGGAAAGCGGACTAGATGCTGGCCTAGCCGTGAAATCCAGGAAGAAGGCTTTGCCTGCTTCAGAGGCACTGAGCCATTAGTGTCCCAAGGTAGCCAGAATCCAGCAAGTTCCAGCTGGGGTCAGCAGCCCACAGCCCCACCCACAGCTTTCGGGGTCGGGGTGGGGAGTTGGTGTTGCAGGGGGTTATCTTTAGACCCTCTTTGCTTCCTTAGGCGATCTGCCCTTGTCTTGTCGGGAGCAGGAAGGGAGGGATTGCTTCAACCCCGGGAGACCATTGTTTCAAGCTGCCCCTCCCTTCTTGCCCTATGTCCTCCCATGCACATCCGGGCTCTCCTGGCCACCAACTCATACCTGCTACTACTCTGCAAATGTTTAAAAGGTGACACCTTCCCTGATTCACCTTTAGTCAGGCCAATCCAGCCCCTTCGTGAGCAGAGGAGAGAGACTGGGACCAGAAAAGGGTTCTCTGTCTACCCTTCCTCATGCCCCAAGTACCATCCCCCAGGCCTCTGTCCCCTACACGCGCCAGAGTCCTGGATGTGCCCGAAGACTCCAAGAACCTCTGGGAATCCTGGGCTCTGACACAGGCAAAATCCCTGCTCCCCCTGCTGGCCACGCCTGCTCACTGCACCGAGCCCCGCCCCCGGGGTTCCGGGAGAAAGTCCCAGGTTTGGGGTGCGCTGAGCAGGAAGGACTATTTCTCCTTGTTCCCTTCCAATCCCTCGTCTGGTAAAGAGTCCGAGAACTCCCTGCTCCCACCCCCACACTCCTCTGCCAGCTACTACTCACGCATCTCCAATGAAAAGGTTGGGCCAAACTTCATCCACACGGTTGGAAGAGACCGTCCCCTCTCTCAGTAGCTCCTCCAACTCCGGGATGCTGGGGCAAGGCGTGGCTTCGGCATCGCCCGCCAGTCCTGGGAGCGAGGCCTCAGCCATGGGCCAGCCGGCACACCCTTTGCCTCTGTGTTCACTCCTGTTTCTCCAGTGTCATATCTTCTTCCCAGAGATTGACAGGGACAGGTGGGACAGGAGCAAGTGACTCAGCAAGTCACAGGGGCCTCCAGAGAGGACAGGATATTTTCCTCCCCAAGCCACCCCCAACCCCCAACCTGGAATCAGCCACTCGAACTCTCTCCACCTCAGTTTCTTCACTGGTAAAGTAACGGTAATCCCACCTACCTCAGACAGTTGTGAGGATTAATGGAAACGAAGATGTTCTGTGCCTAACATATAGTAAGTACTTAGAAACATTTACTGAAGGCTGGGTGCAGGGGCTCACGCCGGTAATCCTAGCACTCTGGGAGGCCAAGGTGGGTGGATTGCTTGACCTCAGGAGTTCCAGACCAGCCTGAGCAAGAGTGAGACCCTGCTTCTACTAAAAATGAAAAACTGAGGCAAGAGGATCTATTGAGCCCAAGAGTTTGAGGTTGCTGTGAGCTATGACACTACAGCACTCTACCAAGGGCATCAAGGTGAGACTCTGTATAAAAAATAATAATAAAATAACACCAAAAACATTTGTTGACTTTTAGTTTATTTATTTATTCTTTTGAGACAGGGTCTTACTCTGCTGCCTCAGCTGGAGGGCAGAGGCACAATCATAGCTCACTGCAATCTCAAACTCCTGGGCTCAGGCAATCCTCCTGCCTCAGCCTCTCAAGTAGCTAGGACTACAGGTGCACAGTACCACACCAGTTCTTCTATTTTTTGTGGATACAGGGTCTCATTATGTTGCTCAGGCTGGTCTTATACTCTGGGCCTCAAGCAATCTTTCTGCCTTGGCCTCCCCAAGGACTAGGATTACCAGTATGAGTCTCAATGCCTGACCAATTTGTTGAATTAATAGGTTTGCAGCCCTACATAAGGCTATGTGTTTCTGAGGACTGAGTTAAAGAAGAGATTCAGCGTGGTGAAGAGGTGACTGGATTCAAGGATGAATGATGGAAAACATTTTATAGGTCTGGGTGGACCACAAAATGGGTAGGAGCAGGATGTCTGTGGATGAGTCTTTGGATTATGGAGGTCAGGGGCAGTTGAGTTGTAGAGTCAGAGAAATGTGGAGAAGAGACATGGAGGTCCTCACTTAACAGGTGCCCACAAGGTTGATAGGGGAAGGTTTGAACAATAGTCCTGTAATGAAGATGGCTGACTTCTCAAAAGAGAAGGTTGAAGGAGGCCTTGCATGTCAAAGGAGGTGAAGGTAAATGAGTGTTGCCCTAGCCTTTGAGAGCCAAAAGGCCTGACATTAGAAACATTTTTTTTTTCAAGACAGAGTCTCAAGCTGTTGCTATGGGTATGTGGAATCATCATAGCTCACAGCAACCTCCAACTCTTGGGCTCAAGTGATCCTCTTGCCTAAAATAGAATAGTTTTTTTTTATTTTTAGTAGAGATGGGGTCTTGCTTTTTGCTCAGGTTGGTCTTGAACTTGTGAACTCAAGCAATCCACCTGCTTCGTGCTCTCAGAGTGCGGAGATTATAGGCATAAGCCACTGTGCCTGGCCAATCAGAAACATTTTAAGGATGGGAGGAAGATTTCTCTGCCTACTAGAGCTTTTGGCCTCAGGATAGAAACAGAGAGGGCAACGTGTCCTTCTGCCAGAGCTGGTTATTGGCAGAAGAGATGAGATGTTTTGCCTTCTCTGAAGTGACTTCACAGAGGTCATGATGAGGCTGGAAAGAGTATGAGCTGAGGTGGAACAGTCCCCAGCTGCCCATGGCCTTGAGTCCAGCTCGAAGGGGAAGGCAATACCAGGCCATCCTACAGAAGCAATCTACATTCATGTCCACCCCAGAACCTGTTCCCACCCATTCAGAAGCACTGACGTTGGACCCGCACTCTGCTAGATGCTAGAGCCCAAGTTGCAGCTGCCTTTGGATTTGGTTCCTGCCAATGCTAGGCCTGGGTTGGAGGGACCTTCCCGCGGTGGGGTAGCATAGTGGAGTGAGAAGAACATTGGTTCTGATGTTAGACAGCTTTAGGTTAGAATATCAGCTTGGACGCATATTAAAGTGATATATCAGGCAATATGTTTCTTGGCCTTTCTTTGTTGTATGATCTACCTTGTACAGGTGGCACAAGGATTAGATGAGATCTTTGTGTGTCATTTGGCATAGACACTGTCAGAGGGCAATGAGGCAGTAAAGGATAACGATCTCTGGGGGTTGGTCTTTGGGGAAGAACTGGCCCCCTCCAGAGGAATTAGGATAACCCCTTCCTAGACCCCACCATATTTGCCGCGCCCATCTCCCCTCTCCGGGTTCCCTTCTCCCACTTTGGCTTCCGACGCATGCGCGCGGGTTCGCCAGCTGCGGTTTCCCTTCTCGTTCCCTTCCCGGGCCAGTCTTAGCCCCGCGTCTCTTCCGGTTTTGGCCCCGCCCCTCCTTCGGTGGAGCTCCTCCTCCCGCCGGTAGGGCCCCGCCTCCCGAAGCAGTTCCGGTTCGGCTCCTAGCAGCTGCCGGCGCGGCGGTGACGGGGGCCGGGGCGATGCCTGCGCGCAGCCGCCACCGCCCCCGCCCCGACCCCGGCTCCCCGCCCCGGGCTCCGCCCCCGCCGCTCGAGGCACTTCACTCGGGCGAGGCCCGGAGGTCCCCGGACTCCGACGGCGGCTCGGACGCCGACTCGGAGGTGGGTCCGGGGAGCCCGACTCGGACCGCCGAGGTGAGAGGAGCTGAGGCTGAGGAGAGGGGAGTTTGGGGGGCTCCTGCAGCCAAGGGTGAGTGGGGAGTCTGGGATGGATCCGGGGGCGCCACGGGGAGACGGTTGAGGGAGATGGGGAGGCAGCTCTAGAATGGAATCTGAAGGAGAGGGAGCTTGCTGAGCCGAGGGCCTAAGGGGGTGCTGATGGCCAGGGATTGGGGTAAGTCGAGACGCGGGGCCGAGAGGGAGTGGAGGATTTGAAGGGGCAAGAGCTTGGAGGCTGTTGGAAGCAGCGTGGTGACGACGATCGAAGGGGGTCCGCGGGAGTGTCCAGAGGTGCCCTGGGTTGCGGCAGCGGGCTTAGGGGGCGAAGGAGCAGAACCGGAGACGGTGTTAGCCCAGGGCGAGGGCCAGGGCCCCGCATTGGGGCAGCTGTTTGACCCGGGTGGGGCTGGTGGTAATGGAGGGCAGGATTTAGGTTTGACTGGAAGAGGCAGAGCTATTTATCGGATGGGAAATCGTCTGGCCTAAAGGGTTGAGGGAGGCATTTAAAAAGAGAAATGTAGTCCAGAAAGAAAAAGAGCCCTTAGGCATCTAATTTAGGGCTTTGGCGTTTTTACAGGTGCCTTTCAAAGCATCAAAGATCGCTTGGGCAATGTACTTGGATTGTGGGCTTTTCTCGTTTGGGCACAGCGGATCCTTTTAAAAATCTGGGGTGGAAGGGGCGGTGTTAATCACTGGTTTGTCTAAAGGACTGGGGGGAAGTGGTGGAGAGGAAGTGATGTTTGAAAAGGGAGCGAATTTGAAAATAAAGATATCATTAGGGTTTTTTCCAACTGTAATGGTGTACTTTTTTGGGTACTTTCTTAGTTAAGTTTGAATACTGTACAAGTGTAGAGCCTAAAGAAGATAGAATAATCACCTTTACATTTTAAAAAATGACACTTGAAACAAGAATTTGGGCAGTGGGATTTTACAGGTGCTCTTATGAACTGGTTCTGTTTTCACAGCTTGAGTTATGCATTTGCCACCGGATAAAAATACGGTCTATACAAGTGTTTGGCTTAGTGGGGGCACGTAACACTAGCAGTAAAATCTCCACAGTGCAGGCGTCTCCCACACCTCCTCACTGATAAATCTAAGATTGGAATTATCTCTTAAATACTTGAAGGATACTTTTGATGGATTTGTGGAACCTATATTCGAATACTATTTTTCAGATATTGTGCACATAATATTTTTAGTAGACTGATCTAGAAAAATAAGGATAGAGGATGCTTGTAGTTGACAGCCGATGGAACTGGAACAGATGCTTTTTATAGAAGACATAGTACCAGAACATAATTGTGTCAGAAAAATGATGATTACAGTATTTATATTCACTTAAGGTGATGGTTAAATTATAACTGTTGTGCCCAGATCACCTAATCCTCAAAGACCACCAGGGAGACAAACTTGATGCAAAAGCAAAAGAACCTTTATTCAAGCTCAAGCCTGGGCCCTCAGTTTACCCATCACAGCAGGAGTGTGCTGAGGACCCTGACCTCTGTGTTGCTGGGGGTTGTAATGCGGTTACTAGTGGGGTAGGGGATTTCCAAGCTGTGGCGAGTATGATTGGCTACTTTAGATACTTTTTACGCCTATTAGTTGGGCTTGTATCAGACAGTTGTTTTTCCGCTCGGGCTGCTATCTTTCGGGTGGGGTGAGCACCTTACTTGGCCTTGATAGACCAGTGGCTGCTATCTTGTGGGCAGAGTAGCACCCTGCTTGGTCTTGATAGACTGAAAGTGGGTGATTTGTTACAAAATGGAGTTACTCTTGCTCTTTCAATAACAAGGCTCTAAGAAGTCCTTATTGGCTTAGCTGTGTCTCATTTTACTTTTTATCTGATTATAGGTTTGTGAAGTTGTTGGCCATTTCAAAACAAACTTTTAATCAAGTATTGTCTACTCTTTAATCTACTGTTTAATCTGTAGATACCCATTATCAACAATGATAAAGTACTGATTGACAATTAGCTTTTAGTTTATGTGTATACATGACATACTTTTTTTTTTTGAGATAGAGTCTCACTTTGTCACTCTCGGTACAGTGCTGTGCTGTCACAGGTCACAGGTCACAGGAACCTCCAACTGCTGGGCTTAAGCTATTCTCTTGCTTCAGCCTCCCGAGTAGCTGGGACTACAGGCACCTGCCACAGTGCCCAGCTATTTTTTGTTGCAATTCTCATTGCTGTTTTAGCTGGCTAGGGCCGGGTTCAAACCTGCCACCCTTGGTATATGGGGCCGGTGCCCTACCCACTGAGCCACAGGCGCTGCCCATAATGATATACTTTTAAATGCTCAGCGAAATAAGGGAGAGGTGAATTTTTAGCTTTGTGTTTAGCTGATGTTGTCAGAAAATTAATTTCCTTTTCTTTGAATTAATAAAAATGATCTTTATTTGAGGAAGTTTACATAGTATTCCTGTTTTTATTTATGTTTACCTTCACCAGAGTATGGTCCTCTAGAGACCTTGGCTTCATATATAAATCTGAACAAAAGTTTGGGCATGTAAAAATTTGCTGAACTGAAAAATAAGAACTCTCTATAAAGATGCATGAAGATTACATCTTAATGTTATTGTAAAATTAAGAAAGAAACTCTGAGATTGTACAAGTAATATGTTAACATACCTAATGGTTATTTTATTTGTGTTTCCTTTTGTCAGTTCTCAAAGCCACTTGCAAAGAAAATTAGTTTTATGGTAGAACAGTTTCTGTAAGGTGGAAGAAGCTATCATGGTTGCAGTGGCAGGACACGCAGACAAATTGGTTTTGATCTCAATAGCACATTCCCCATTCTTTAAAGACCCTTATGCACATTGTACAATTGTGTGTAAACATTTTTATATTGCGTGTAAACATTTTTATATTGTTTTTTTTTTTTTTTTGAGACAGAGCCTCAAGCTGTCACCCTGGATAGAGTGCTGTGGCATCACAGCTCACAGCAACCTCCAATTTCTGGGTTCAAGCAAGTCTCCTGCCTCCGCCTCCCAGGTAGCTGGGACCACAGGCGCCCGCCACAACGCCTGGCCATCTTTTTTTGGTTGCAGCCGTCATTGTTGTTTGGTGGGCAGGGCTGGATTCTAACCTGCCAGCTCAGGTGCACGTGGCTGGCGCCTTAGCCCGTTGAGCCACAGGCGCCAAGCCGACATTTTTATATTGTTAATCACTATTAGATCCTCAATACTTCTTCAAAATATTGCCATAATTGATTGAGACATTTTCATGGCTTTTCGGAGAATTGAAATTTGAGTACTTTTTTGGAGAAACTATTAAACTATTAAATCACAGAATATTATTATTAGTCTTTTGTCTTATAAGAATGCCATATTAACTAGCTATTCTTTTGAGATGTTTAATTCAGGCCTGATGTTAATATATGGTATTAGTAGTTGGGTATACCAAACACAGCCATTAGCATATGGATGGAAATCTTTCCTATCTTCAAATAGTACCCCCTTAATTTTTCATATGGTGGCATATTGTTAATGAAGGTTGATTGATGTTTTAAATTTAAAGCTTCTATACCTCTGATTCTTTATGGACATCAAATTGACTTATGTGAAGTATGAATGCAGTTCTATATTCTGCTAAATTACCTGTGAAGTTCTTGAAAGATTATATTTCCATTGTATTCGATGGAAAAATAATAGTATGCAATAATTGTATTTTTTTTCAATGGATTTAGGTTATAGAGGTGACCATTTGGTTCTCATTTTGATTGTTTTACTTTTTTTGCAGAGATGGGGGGAACCTAGACTGTTTTCACTTTCTGTCATGTGTTTATATTTGTTTATAAATCAGGTGTTTGTTGCTCAGTGCCAGTAGCTAAGTGGTTAGGGTGCCAGCCACATACACCGGGGCTGGTGGGTTTGAACCTGGCCTGGCCCTACTAACAACAACTACAAAAAAAAAAAAAAAACAGCCAGGCATTGTGGTGGGCACCTGTAGTCCCAGCTACTTGGGAGGCTGAGGCAAGAGAATCGCTTAAGCCCAAGAGTTGGAGGTTGCTGTGAGCTGTGATGCCATGGCAGTCTACCAAGGGCGACATAATGAGACTCTGTCTCAAAAAAAAAAAAAAAAGTGTTTGTTGTTTACAAAATGCTTTATCTTTAATTTTTGCTTGCATGTGGTTTTTAGAACTCCTGGAACCTGGTTCTTGTTCTTGTTTTTCTCTAAGGATATCATATAACACATTGAGGGATGATAGTACAGCAAGAACAGAAAACGCTATTTGACCACAGGTATCATCGTGACAGTGATTCTAACTTTAGGTCTTATGGTTCTCTTGGCCTTGAGAAATTAAGAAGTTAACTAAAAATAGGAGAGCACAGGACCAGGCACACTTGAAGGATGAATCAGTGTTTACATGCAGCCAGTGCTGCCTGTTTGTATGTGGATTGGTAGCAGACCTGTGCTGTCAATATTCCTGTACCCTTCCTCCTATACACACATTTGTAACCAGATCTTAAGCCTAACCTTCCTGAGTTTAGTGACTTTGTACTTCCACATTGAGATACTCTGTTACTTTATGATAAGCCAGGTCTTCCCAATAAAATAATCACTTTAACACAGAATGTAACATAATGTAAGTCTATTAACAAAGTAAAACTTGGTTATGGCTCGGCACCTGTGGCTCAACGGCCTAAGGCGCCAGCCACGTACACCTGAGCTGGCGGGTTCGAATCCAGTCCGGGCCCACCAAACAACAATGACAGCTGCAACCAAAAAATGGCCGGGCGTTGTGGCGGGCGCCTGTAGTCCCAGCTACTTGGGAGCCGGAGGCAAGAGACTCGCTTGAGCCCAGAAGTTGGAGGTTGCTGTGAGCTGTGATGCCATGGCACTCTCTCCAGGGTGACAGCTTGAGACTCTGTCTCAAAAAAAAAAAAAAAAACTTGGTTATAATAATTTTACCACAAACAGTGTTTCACCATAAAACAGTATTTTATCATATGCTCTTTAAAAAGTGTTGTATTTGTCTTAGGTTTTTATTGTGGGTTTGGTTAAGCTTAAGAGTTGTGGAGAGGACAAGTGAGGTGGTAACATAAGTATCTATTATCTTGATACTTTTTTTGCTCTCTTCAAATTATTGACAGATAAATTCTAGTACAAGGTGAGAACCATGGATTCTGCTAATATAGGGTTTTCCTGTAGGTAAACTGTATCACTGAATTATTAGAAATACCTGCAAATTGGTTTTAGTGTGGAACTTTGAGAATAAGTTAAATTGATGTCAGCTTCTTCAATATAATATTGGCATAAAAGCCAGAGATTGCCAAAACCATATGTTAAAAAGTTGGCCCGTGGCTTGGTGCCGTAGCTAAGTGGTTAGAGCGCTGGCCACATACACCGGGGCTGGTGGACGCAAACCCGGCCTGCGCCTGCTAAACAGCAATGACAGTAATAACAAAAAAATAGCCAAGCGTTGTGGTGGATGGCTGTAGTCTCAGTTACTTGGGAGGCTAAATTAAGAGAATCACTTGAGCCCAAGAGTTTGAGGTTGCTGTGAGCTATGACACCAGGGTGACATAATGAGACAAAATCTCAAAAAAAGAAAAAAGAAAAAAAAATTTGGCCCCAGTCCGATACATTTTCACAGTATGTAATGGAGTTTGAAGTTTTGAGCCAGTTTTTTATTTTCTATCAATTGGATTTTGGGATGTAGCATATTTAAAAATGAAGATTTTTACCAATCAATATATCAAACTGCTAGCTTTGTTAGAATAATATTTAGAATTTTAGGTATTCGGCTTCTTTACTGGTATGCAGTGGTATACTGCATCAAATTACCACTAAATTTTGATTGTCATATAAAAACAGTTGCTATCACTGAGGATATAAAATGGATAGTGTTATCTATCAGGATTTTAATTCATTGAGCTCTGACTCTTCTGGATGTGGTATAGAATGATGTGCACCCTAATAGAGGAAGTCTTAGTTTAAAAGCAAGTTGGAACCATGTATCCTTTGGAATGTATCAGTGGTCCTCAACCTTTTTAGCACCAGGGACCAGTTTCATGCAAGACAGTTTTTCCATGGACTTGGGTGGGGATGGGATGCTTTTGATATGAGTCTGCAAGCAATTGATTTATCATGATCTCTGTACAGTCAAAACTCTCTGCTAATGATCATCTGCAGCCATTCCCCAGTGCTCATAACCCTGCCTCAGCTCCATCTCAGTTCCTCAGGCATTAGATTCTCATAAGGAGTGTGCAACCTAGATCCCTCACATGCCTGGTTAATAGTAAGGTTAATGCTGCCACTGATCTAGTAGGAGGCTGAGCTCAGGCGGGGATATAAGAGATGGGGAGCAAGCAATGGGGAGAGAGCGGTTTTAAATACAGATGAAGCTACTGGTCTGTGACCCAGGGCTTGGGGACCATAGGTATATGTGACAATGTTTCTATGTAGTGTGTAAGAGTGCATGGTCAGGGCAGCAAAAAATGACCCAGAACTGAAGTATAGCAAGAGCATGATAATGTAACTGAGGAGGCAATTTAATTTTTTTTAACATGCTGCCCTAAATTCTACTGCTTAGAAGTAGGACATAAAACAAAGAAAAATTACTACTAAAGAGTTTCACAGTGGTAGGAAATGGTTCAGAGTTTTTGTAATTGTAACAAATTTCCTCCCTGTTTTGGAAACAATGCCCCTGTCCTGTGCTTACTAAGGAACAGTAAACTATCTTTTGAAAAATATAAAAAGAAAAAAAAGATTTTTGGTTTGCTCACTGAAAATGTTTTCATTTAGGATTAAAAATATTAAAATCAGATGAAAAATAGCTAGATAGCTGGGCATGGTGGCTTATGCCTGCAATCCTAGCACTCTGGGAGGCCGAGGTAGGTGGATTGCTTTAGCTCTCGAGTCGGAGACCAGCCTGAGCAAAAGCGAGACCCTGTCTCTACTAAAAGTAGAAAAACTAAGGTAAGAGGATCACTTGAGCCTGAGTTGGAGGTTGCTGTGAGCTATGATGCCATGACACTCTACCCAGGGCAACAGCTTTAAAAGAATTGTTTTTATATTCTGGTTTATACATCTACAAACTGGTGTAATTTGTATCTGTTATGTGTGTATTGAATAAACTTTATTAGGTAAAATTGGATTTAGCCTTATTTTAGCTGGAGTGCAACTGTAATATATATCAAGTTTTCATCCTTTGCCTAAGGAAAATATTTTAACACTAATTATATATATTTTTAAAATCTATTCCTCTGGCTTGGTGCCCGTAACTCAGTGGTTAGGGTGCCGGCTACACGTACCATGGCTGGTGGGTTCAAACCTGGCCAGGGCCTACTAGACAACAATGACAACAATAACAACAAAAAAAATAGCTGGGCATTGTGGCGGGTGCCTGTAGTCCCAGCTACTTGGGAGCCTGAGGCAAGAGAATCGCTTAAGCCCAAGAATTTGAGGTTACTATGAGCTTTGACGCCACGACACTCTATTGAGGGCAACATAGTGAGACTCTGTCTCAAAAAAACAAAAGAAAACAACAACAAAAAAACCTCTTCCTCTTTTTATAGCTTGGGATATGGATTATTATTATTATTTTTTATGTTTATTTATTTTTTTGAGATAGAGTCTCAGTCTGTCACCCTCAATAGAGTGCCATGGCATCATAGCTTACAGCAACCTCAATCTCCGGCTTAATCCATCCTCTTGCCTCAAATGTCCACTACAATGCCTGGCTAATTTTTTTATTTTTAGTAGAAATGGGGTCTTGCCCTTGCTCAGGCTGGTCTCAAACTCCTGAGCTCAGGTGTCTTCCCAGACGCCTTGTCTTCCCAGAGGGCTAGGATTGCAGGTATGAGCCACCATGTCTAGCTGAAATATGGATTTTTAAAAAAGATTTTATGTATCACTAGGAAACCATAACTTTAAAAAATTTTTACTGTATGCCAAATTACTAATAACTTCCAAAACAGCATATTTTATATTTATGAATCAAGTTTCATCAGTTGTGAATTCCTTTAGGGGCTTTTAAAGGCAACCACAGAATTTAAAGGTAGAAGACAGTTGCTTCAGATGGCTATTCTCTAGTGTTTTGGAGTAGTTTTTACACGCACAATCAAGTGAAACTACGAGAAAAATCCAGCGTATTTAAATCACTGTAATTGCGAGGCGTGGTAGCTCATGCCTGTAATCCTAGTACTCTGGAGGCCAAGGTGGGTTACATTGCCTGAACTCATAGGTTTGAGAATAGCCTGAACCAGAGTGAAACCTCATCTCAAAAAATAGCTGGGTGTTGTGGCAGTCGCCTGTAGTCCCAGGTACTTGGGAGGCTGAGACAAGAGAATTTGCTTGAGCCCAAGAGTTTGAGGTTGCTGTGAGCTGTGACAAAACGGCACTCAAGTCGGGGCTACAAAGTGAGACTCTGTCTCAAAGAAAAAATAAATCACTGTAATGACCATCTCAACATGTATATTGGTTCTGTAAAATTAAACAGTGTAAAGGTTTCATTGTTGATATATCGTATGTATTTCAAAGATTGTCTATTGATATATTATAAACCATTATAATATAAATTGTAAATGGTCTCATGTTTTGGTATCATTAAGCCCAGAGGAATAGTTTGTCTTTCCAGTTATTAGAACTTGTCCCTTTACAAAGTTTCTCAGTTTCTTCCCAAACTGTCCAGAAGTGCTTTAGGTATTAGCAATAATCAATTGTATCAGTGACATACTTTTGCAAATGTTGGTGAATGGTATGCTCCTGTTGAAATAGTTTCATTTAGTTAAATTTTATGTTAAACAAGTCTTTATGTGAGAAATACATTGATGTGTAGAATTCTGCATTGGGTAATGGAAACACTATTGTATTAGTATGTTCTATCTCAGTTTATGTTACTTTAATTGCACTGTTGTTTCACTGAAAAGTAACTCCATCTTGAGCGGAACCTTTATAAGACTGAATGGTCACTTTCAAGTATTCATGAGTATTTTGTATTACTCCAGAGTTTTCAAGAGTTAAGAGTTTCTCTAGCCTTATGGCTATTTGTTGATAGACCAGACTATCCTGATTTAATTTCAGGCCTAGGGCAATACTGTATAAAAAAAAGAGGAGTTGACAATAATGTTAATACTAATTTATATTTATTGAGCAATTTCTATTTGCCAAGCATTATTGTAAGTATATTATGTGTATTATTCCATGTAATCTTTACAACAAGCCTATAAAATAGGAACTATTTAATAGTATTCTCCTCATTCTACATATAAAAACAGTGAGATCCAAAGAAGTAACTTCTGCAAGGTCATATAGCTGTGAATGATCAACCAGTTTGATAGGCAGTTGTTTTTTCGAGACAGGGTCTCACTATGTTGCCATCAGTAGAGTGCTATGGCATCACAGCTCACAACAACCTCAAACTCTTGGGCTTAAGTGATTCTCTTGCCTCAAACTCCCAAGTAGCTGGGACTACAGGCTCCTGCCACAATGCCCAGCTATTTTTTGTTGTTTGGAAGGTCCTGGCCAGGTTCGAACCCAGCAGCCCAAGTGTATGTGGCCCGCACTCTAGCTGCTAAGCTACAGGCGCCGAGCCTAATAGGCAGTTTGATTTGAAAGCCAGCACTTCTTTCTTTTTTGTTTTTTCCTTTTAACTCCCTTCTCTTCTCTACTAACACTCTTCAACTACTATACTTTCTGGGTTTTACGTCAGATTCTGTTGGCAAAGAGATACCTGAAAGCGTTTTACTCTCTAGTCTTAATTTCTTCGGCTATAAATTGGGGAATTAGATTCAGTTTTTCAGGTCATTTCCGATTGTAACATAAGAATTCTGTCCATCCTGATTTACAGAAAGTGATGTGTCTAATGTTCTGTTTGTAACCTTGTGATCTCCTGCAGTATAAAGGTTAGGCTGTTTTCCAAAGTCACACTGTTAATAGATGATGGAGTGGGATCTATAATCAGATCTTTTCTTAGATTTATTGGTTTTGTTGGTTACCTCACTATTTCTTATCTCTTATTTAGTATGTATATGTATACGTGGGTTAATAATTAAATTTAATTGATTTCCTTAATTTTCTATTTGTATGTTTTAAGTTTGCTTGAAACGGTGAGAAATACCATTGTTTTCATTTTCTTAAACTTTTTCTCTCTGATTACCAAATATAAACATGTTCATTGTATAAAATATGGAAATTTCAGAAATATTTAATATAGAGAGTAAAAGAGCCCATCAAGGAGTAACTATTATCAGTTCGATATTCATTTATTTAAATATACACACATGTTCCATGTGCTATTTTTGTTGTTGTTGTTCAATAAAGTTTTATTTCTCCAAATCTGTGGTTGGTTGGACCCTGTTCTTGCATCTTCACCAACAGCTGGGGCATCTCCACCCTTGGCATTTCTGGTATAAATTACTTGAGTTTTGTGCTTTAAAACCAGCTTGATAACTCCTTTACTAAGGAGCCCCTGAAAGGTTGTCTGGCCAGGGAACCGAGTCTTAGTCTCTCAGAGACCACAGCTGGCATGATAAGTTTATAGTTGGGAACTTCTTATGGAGTTTGTCATATGTAGCTTTGTCAAACAAGACTAGGTTGTTGAGCCTGTCCTGAAGCTTGCCTTTGGACCACTTCTTTTTGGCCTTGCCCCCAGATTTGTTCACTGGGTCTTTGTCTTTTTTGTCTGACTTTCTGGCATCTTTCTTCTTCTTGTCGTCCTTGGGAGGCATTGCAAAGCTCAGAGAGGAACTGCCACTATCGCAGCTTAGCTAAGATGTTGGACCAAAAGCTCCATGTGCTGTTTTTGAGGACATTCTGTTCTTTTAAAAAAATTTTTTGAAACTTTCATTTAGGAAATAATTATAGATTCGTAGGAAGTTGCAAAGATGGTGCAGAGAGATTCTATGTACTCTTTAATCAGTTTCCTGCAGTAGTTACACCTTACATAATTCTAGTACAGTATCAAAAGCAGGAAATTGACATAGATAGGTTCAATGTGTATGTACAGTTCTGTGTCGTTTTACCATGCATGTATTCACGTAACCATTGCCCCAATCAGGATACAGAACTATTCTACTGACACAAAGATTTCCCTGTGCCACCCCTTTATAGTTACCCCAATCCCTGAGACATAACCCCTAGCAACCACTAATATGTCTATTTTCCATTTGTATAATTTTTTCAATTTGAGAATGTTACATAAATAGATCATACAACAATGTATGACCTTTTGAGATTGGCCTTTTCACTCCACATAATGCCCTTGAGACCCATCCAAGTTATTGTGTGTATCAATAGTTTATTCATTTTTATTGCTGAGTTGTATCCCATGGTATGGGTATGCCACAGTTTAACTATTCATATACTGTAGGATATTTTGGGGTTTTTTTTTTTTTTTTTTTTAAATGTTCTGGCTATTATAAGTAATGCTTCTATAAACATTTGTATATGGGTTTTTGTGTGGTTATAGGTTCATTTTGTTTAGTTTTCTAATAAACTGCCAAACTCTTTAACCAGCATGGCTGCACAATTTTACATTCACACCCACAGTGGATGAGAGAACTGGTTTCCCTGTATTCTTGACAGCATTTCACATCAACACAGTTTATTTTAGCTGTTCTTGTAGGTGTATAGTAAGTAACACTCATCAGATAGTCATCATAGTCTTCATTTACATTTCCTTAGTAGCTAATGATATTGAACATCTTTTCATGTGCTTATTAGCCATTTGTATATCCTCTTTTTTTTTTTTTGAGACAGAGTTTCACTTTGTTGCCCTTGTCATAGATCACAGCAACCTCAAGCTCCCAGGCTCAAGTGATTCTCTTGCCTCAGCCTCCTGAGAAGCTTAGGACAATGGGCGCCTGCCACAATGCCCAGCTATTTTTAGAGGCAGGGTCTGGCTCTTGCTCAGGCTGGTCTCTAACCGTGAGCTCAGACAATCCACCTGCCTTGGCCTCTCAGAGTGCTAGGCCACTTGGCCTTTGTATATCCTCTTTGATTCCTTGTCTCATGTCTTTTGCCCATTTTCCTTTTTTTTTTTTTAAGAGACAGAGTCTCAATTTATCACCTTCGGTAGAGTGCTGAGGCATCACAGCTCACAGCAACCTTTAACTCCTGGGCTTAAGCGATTCTCTTGCCTTAGCCTCCCGAGTAGCTGGGACCACAGGTGCCTGCCACAATGCCTGGCTATTTTTTTATTGCAATTTGGCTGGGGCCAGGTTCAAACCTGCCACCCTTGGTATATGGGGCCAGTGCCCTTCTCACTGAACCACAGGTGCCGCCCTCTCTATGTATTTTTCTTTTTTTAAATAAACATCTTCATAAATGTAACTTTCTCATATGTATTAATACTTGGTTTAGAAATATGGCAAATATTTTTTTTTTTTTGAGACAAGAGCCTCAAGCTGTCCCCTTGGATAGAGTGCTGTGGCATCACAGCTCACAGCAACCTCCAATTCCTGGGCTCAAGCGAGTCTCTTGCCTCCGCCTCCCAAGTAGCTGGGACTACAGGCGCCCGCCACAACGTCCTGCCATTTTTTGGTTGCAGTCATCATTGTTGTTTGGCGGGCCCGGGCTGGATTCGAACCCGCCAGCTCAGGTGTACGTGGCTGGCGCCTTAGCCTGTTGAGCCACAGGCGCCGAGCCAGAAATATGGCAAATATTTTCTACTAATTTGTAACTTATCTTTACATTCTCTTCATTTTTTCTTTTTTTGCAACAGAGTTTCACTTTGTCGCCCTCAATAGAATGCCGTGGTGTCATAGCTCACAGCAACCTCTAACTATTGGGCTCAAGCAATTCTCTTGCCTCAACCTTACGAGTAGCTGGGACTACAGGTGCCCATAACAACGCCTGGCTATTTTTAGAGATGAGGTCTCGCTCTGGCTCAGGTTGGTCTTGAAACTATGAACTCAGACAGTCCACCCACCTTGGTCCCAGAGTGCTAGGATTACAGGCATAAACCACCTCGCCTGGCCTGTCATAGGCTCTTTTGTAAAGTAAAAGCTTTTAATGTTGTGAAGTCTAATTTATTGATTTTTTTTTTTAATTGTGCTTTTGGGTGTCATTTCTAGGAAGCCTTTGCCCTAAGTCTGGAAGATTTTCTCTTATATTCTTGTCTAAGTTTTGTACTTTTACACTTCACATTTAAATTCATGGTCTTTTTTTTTTTATTTTGAGACAGAGTCTCACTATGTCGCCCTTGGTAGAGTGCGTGGTGTCACAGCTCACAGCAACCTCAAACTCTTGGGCTTAAGTGATTCCCTTGCCTCAGCCTCCCAAGTAGCTGGGACTATAGGCGCCTGCCACAATGCCTGGCTATTTTTTGTTGCAGTTGTCACTGTCGTTTAGCAGGCCCGGGCCGGGTTTGAACCTGCCTATCTCAGTGTATGTGGCTGGCGCCCTTACCCACTGAGTTATGGGTGCAGCCTTTTTTTTTTTTTTTTCCTGAAACAGAGTTTCACCTGGTCACCCACTGAGGTAGAGTGCCATGGTGTCCATAGCTCCCAGCAACCTCAAACTCTTGGACTCAAGCGATTGTCTTGCCTCAGCCTCCCAAGTAGTTGGGACTACAGATGCCTACCACAGTGCCTGGGTATTTTTAGAGATGGGGTCTTACTCTTGCTCAGGCTGGCATTTTGAATGTTTGAGAGTGAAAAGTGCAAAATTTGTGATTCAAAAAGCCTTCATCATTAGGCAGTCGCACTGATATAAATGTTTTTCTCATGTAACTGGATATCTTTGATAAATTCCTCTGCTGGTAACTAAAAAACATTTAATATTTATGAGACTGAGTTGGGTTTTTTGTTTGTTTGTTTTTGAGACAGTCTCACTCCATTGCCCTACGGAGAGTGCAGTGGCATCATCATAGTTCATTGCAACCTCAAACTTCTGGGCTCGAGTGATCCTCTTATCTCAGCCTCTCAGGTAGCTGGGACTACAGGCACCACCACCACACCTGCCTAATTTTTCTATTGTTTTTGAAACAGAGTCTCATTTTGTTACTCTTGGTAGATGCTGTGGTGTTGTAGCTCACAGCAACCTCAGACTCTTGGGTGCCAACCACAATGGCCAGCTATTTTTAGAGATAGAGTCTCGCTCTTGCTCATGCTGGTCTTGAACTCCTAAACTGAAGCCATCTGCCTGCCTTGGCCTCCTGGAGTGTTAGGATTACATTGTGAGCCACTGCACCCAGCCTTAATTTTTCTGTTTTTGGTAGAGACAAGGTCTCACTCTTGCTCAGGCTGGCCTTAAACTCTTGACCTCAAGCAATCGTCCTGCCTATACCTCCCAGAATTGTAGGATTACAATTCTTTGAGGCACTGTGCCAGGCTAGGACTTTGTTCTTTTTTTTTTGAGCCCGAGTCTCATTTTGTTGCCTACAGTAGAGAGTACTGTGAGGTCGTAGCTCACAGCAACCTCAAACTCTTGGGCTCAAGCGAATCTCTTGCCTCAGCCTCCTGAGTAGCTGGGACTACAGGTGCTCGCCACAACGCCCAGCTATTTTTAGAAACGAAGTCTTGCTCTGGCTCAAACTGGTCTTCAATCTGTGAGCTCAGGCAATCCACTCATCTTGGCTTCCGAAGAGCCCTGAGCTCATGTGAGGCAGTGAGGTGTAGCGGGTATGAACATGAACTTTGAAGTCAGCTTGCCTTGGTTGAAAACTAGTCTTTACCACTTACTACTACAAGTTGATTTTGGGCAAGTTACCTAACCTGTCTAGACCAGTTGTCATGTCTGTAAAATGAGGAAATTAATAGTACCTCCTTTATATAGGATCGTGAGGATTGTTTGGACATATGAACAAAACACTTAGAACAGTTCTTCACATGCTGTAAGTGCCACAAGTGTTACTTGTTGTTATATCCTGAAAATGCACTGAACACAATTCAGACAGGACTTGAGGAGTTTGTGAATTAGGGTATGCATTCTTGTTTGTTTTTTAAGACAGAGTCTCAAGGTGTTGCGCCCGGTAGAGTGCTGTGGTGTCACAGCTCATAGCAACCTCAATCTCTTGGGTTCAAGCGATTCTCTTGCCTCAGCCTCCCAAAGTAGGGAACTACAGGCACTTGCCACAACGTCTGGCTATTTTTTGTTGTTGTTGTAGTTGTCATTGTTCTTTGGTAGGTCTGGACCGGATTTGAACCTGCCAGCTCCAGTGTATGTGGCTGGCGCCCTAGCTGCTGAGGGAGACAAAGTAAGACTCTGTCTTAAAAAAAAAAAAAAGGCAGTGCCTGTGGCTCAGAGAGTAGGATGCCCGGCCCCATATACCGAGGGTGGCGGGTTCAAACCCGGCTCCGGCCAAACTGCAACAAAAAACAGCCAGGCATTGTGGCAGGCACCTGTAGTCCCAGCTACTCAGGAGGCTGAGGCAAGAGAATCACCTAAGCCCAAGAGCTGGAGGTTGCTGTGAGCTGTGATGCCACACACTCTACTGAGAGTGATGAAGTGAGACTCTGTCTCTAAGGAAAAAAAATAAGAGTAAAAGAATAAACAAGTAGGCAAATCCAAAATCAAGGTATGTTTCCTGAAGACTGGCCCTGAACTTGACCCCGTCCCCCTAAAAAAAGAGCAGGGACATTGTTCTAGACTAAAAGAGATGTAATGATCAAGTGAAATGCATGAACCTAAGTTGAATCCTTAGTTTTTATGATACTAAGTTGATTTTGGTGAGGGAAGCAGATATAAAAGATATTTTGATAATAATTAAGGGTGACCTTATAGTTAATTTTCTTAGGTGTGGTAATGGGTATTGTAATTACGTAGGAAAACACATAGGAATTCATCATTGTTATTTTTAAATGATGTATGCTATATCATAAAAGGAAGGATTTAGTAGCTTTATTTTAAACCTGTCCTTTAGCTCCAAGGGAGAGTGGCATGAAATGGTAGAATTTTGAATTTAGTTATCATAATTTTTGGAGTTGATTTCAACATAAATGGCAATGATCCTGTTTGACTCTTGGTGGGGTGTAAATCAGTACTGCCATTATGAAAAACGGTATAGAGTGGCTCGGTGCCTGTCGCTCAGCTGCTAGGGTGCCAGCCACATACACCAAAACTGGTGGGTTCGAATCCAGACTGGGCCTGTCAAACAACCATGACAATTACAATGAAAATATAGCTCGGTCTCAAACAAACCCCAAAATGTCCCGAAACAATAGATGCTGGAACACTTCAATAGATGAAAGGAACAGTTTACGCTGTTGGTGGGACTGCACAGTACAGTCTCATGGAAAATAGTAGGAGATTTCCTCAAAGAACTAAAAGTAGACCTACCATTTGATCCAGTAACAATCTGGATAGAAATAGAGGCCATTCTCCTGAGTGAAGTGTCATAAAAATGGAAAAACACACACCACATATGCTCACTATTTAATTAGAACTAACTGAATAGCACTCTGGTACACAGATGGAAGTAAAACTCCATGGAAATCAAACAGAAAGGGATAGGTGAAATCATACCCAACGGGTACAGTGTGCACTGTCTGGGTGATGGACACACAACTTTGTCTTAAGCTATACAAAAGCAGTCCATGTAGTCAAAACATTTGTACCCCTGTAATATTCTGCTATTTATCAGAATAAAATAAAAATAAAATAAAAATAGGATTTGAAATATTTGTGGAAACAATAAATTCTGAAGCATCATTAACAGATAATAGATTTAAAGTTATGTTTATGATGAGGATTTGAAATATTTGTAGAAACGATAAAATAAAAATAGGATTTGTAATACTAGTAAAATAGTGAACAATTGCCAACATGGGGAGATGGACAAATTATTGTATAGTTCATTTCCATATGAGTTTATGAGGTAGAATGTCATAAAACTATATTTTCAAAGAATATTTAATAACTTTAGGCAGGATTCATGCAATAATGTTAAGTAAAATGACACAATTATGTATGGTGTGATTTCTCTTTATTGAAAATTTTGTGCTTGAGAGAAATTTAACAAATTACAAGCCATAGTTCTCTAGGGAGTTGTTTTTAAGTTTTTTTTATGTTCTTCAGTTATAGAAATACTTCAATACAAAGATTCAAATAGTGCAGAAATTTACAGACTAAAAATCTTAAACATCCTTCTTCAGTCCCTGATCTAGAGAAAGTTCAATTCATCAATTTGTTCTTACACAGATTTTGCATTTGGTGTCACATCTCAGAGATCTTTACCTAATCAAGGTCAGAAAGATTTTCTCCTACGTTTTCTTCTACAAGTTTTCTAGTCTTAGGTTTTAGATTGGGTCTATGATCCATTTTGAGTTAAATTTTCTATGTGGTATGAGGTGGATTGATTTTTTTTTTGCATATGTACATCCACTTATTCCAACATCATTTAATGAAAAGATTATACTTTTGTCACTTCATTGTCTTTGCACATTTATAGCAAATCATATATCCATATATGTACGGGTCTATTTCTGGACTCTATTCTGTTTCATTGATTTGTTTTTCTTTATGCCAATACCATTTTGTCTTGATTATGTACCAAGTTAGGCAGAAGTCTAAGATGACTCTCAATGACCTCTGCCCTTGTACTACATGTAATGGGAGGCACCTGAAATCCCTCTTATCATGGGATATCAATTCCATAATTACATTGTGTTATGTGTCATAGTTGACTAAGAAAGGAAGTTTTTGTTTTTTTTTTTTTTTTAGAGTTCTGTGGCTTCATAGCTCACAGCAACCTTAAACTCTAGGGTTTAAGTGATCCTCTTGTCTTAGTTTTTCTATTTTTGGTAGAGACAGCATCTCGCTCTTGCTCAAACTGGTCCTGAGCTCAAGCAATCACCTACCTCGGCCTCCCAGAGTGCTGGGATTACAGGTGTGAGCCACCTTGCCTGGCGGGAGGTTATTCTTGGTGGACTTGATTTAATCAGGCAGCTTTTAAAAGGGCCTGGGCTCTTCCTGGAAAGATTCCAAACACAGGAGAAGCTGCTGGTTTTCAGGGTAAGAAGGGGCCATTTGGCAAATAATAAGTGGCCACTAAGTTTATGATAATGTATTATACAGCAGTAGAGAATAAATATGCCATCTGATTTTGTTCTTCATCAAAGTTACTTTGGTTATTCTGGGTCCTTTGAATTTCCATGTCAATTTATGAAATAAGTTTATCTATAACTACAAAAAAGCCTATTGGGATTTTGTTTGGAATTATATCGAATCTGTAGATCAGTTTGGGGAGAATTGATACATCTTAACAGTATTGAGCCTTCTGACCTACCTATTCTCACTACTTAATAGGTCTTTTATTTCTTTCAACAGTGTTTTCTAGTTTTCAGCATAACAGGTCTTTCCTGTGTTTTGTCAGGTTTATCCTTGGATATTTCATATATATTTTTTGATGCTGTTATAAATGGTATTGTTTTATAAATCTAAATTTTTGATTGTTGCTAGTATATATAAATGCAACTGATTTTTGTGTGTTGATCTTATATCCAGCAATCTTGTTAAACTGACTTATTCTAATAACTTTTTTTGTAGATTCCATTAAAATATTTATATAAATGATCAGAGAATATTTAATAACATTAGGCAAATACGGTTTGTTTCTTTTGTTGACAGATACAGTATTTTACTTTTGGTTATAAATATATTACATTGCTATTAGTTTTCTTTAAACAGCAAATTCTCTTTTAAAGAAATTTAAATAATAAGAAAAAATGATATATTTATTCATGTGGTTACAATTTTTGGTGTTCTTCATCCCTTTGTGTAGATTTTTATTTTCATATGATAACCCTTTCATTCTACCTAAAGGACTTCTTTAGCATTTCTAACAGTGCATGTCTGCTGGTGATGAAATTGTTTTGTTTCTGTGTGTCTGAAAAAAGTATTTATTTCACCTTTCCTTTGAAAGATTCTTCACTGGGCATAGAAATATATGATGACATTTTTTTCTTTCAGTACTTTAAAGATGTTGTATTCTAGCTTGCCTTCTTCCTAGTAAGAAACCTGCTATTGTTCTTACCTTTGTTCCTATGTACATAATGTGTCTATTTTCTCTTTTTGCTTTTAAGATTTTCTCATTGTCACTGTTTATGAGCAATTTGATTATGATGCCTTGATGTGGTTTTTTTTTCTTGTTTCTTATGTTTGGTGCTTCTTAGATATGTGTTTACAGTTTTCACCAGATTTGGAAAATTTTTGGCCATTGTTACTTCAGATATTTTTTTCTGTCTTCTCTCTTCTCCTTTGGAGACTCTGATTACACATAATATTAAGCTGTTAGAAGTTGTCCCACCTCTAACTGATGTTTGCTTTTTTTTTATTGTGGTAAAATACCTAACATAAAATTTATCATTTTAACTACTTTTACAAATGTGCAGTTCAGAGCATTATATACATTCACATTGTTATGCAACCATTACCACCATCCATCTCCAGAATTTAAAAATGTTCCCAAACTGAAATTCTTTACTCATTAAACGACTTATTCTCCCTGTCCCCAGGCCCTGACATCACCATTCTCCTTTCTGTTTCAAAATGAAATTCACTTCTCTAAAGACCTTCTGTTAGTGGAATCGTACAATATTTGTCCATTCATAACATGCGTATTTCACTTAGCATAACATCTTCAAGGTTTGTCCATGTTGTAGCATGTGTCAGAATTTTCTTCCTTCTTAGGACTGAATAATATTCTTCTTTCTTTAAGATTCTCTTTTCTTATGTGTTTCATTTTAAGTAGTTTCTATTGTTATGTTTTCACATTTATTGCTCTTTTGCAATGTCTGATCAGCTATTAATCCTATCTAGCATCTTTTTCATCATCAATAATATCATTATATTTTGAAATTTGAGTTGGCGGCCGTGCCTGAAGCTCAGAGTGTTGACCATGTGCACTGAGGCTGGTGGGTTCAAACTCAGCCTGGGACAGCTAAAAACAACAATGACAACTGCAACAAAAAAATAGCCAGGTGTTGTGGTGGGAGCCTGTAGTCTCAGCTACTTGGGAGGCAGAGGCAAGAGAATCGCTTAAGCCCAGGAGTTTGAGGTTGCTCTGAGCTGTGACACCATGGCACTCTACCGAGGGAGACATAGTGAGACTCTGTCTAAAAAACAAAAAAACGCTGAAGGCTCAGTGCCTGTGGCTCAAGTGGCTAAGGCGCCAGCCACGTACACCTCAGCTGGTGGGTTCTAATCCAGCCTGGGCTCGCCAAACAACAATGACGGCTGCAACCAAAAAATGGCCCGGCGTTTTGGCGGGTGCCTGTAGTCCCAGCTACTTGGGAGGCGGAGGCAGGAGACTCGCTTGAGCCCAGGAGTTGGAGGTTGCTCTTAGCTGTGATGCCACGGCACTCTACCCAGGGTGACAGCTTGAGGCTCTGCCTCAAAAAAAAAAAAAAAAAAAAAAAAAACACCTGAAATTTGAGTTGGATCTTTTTTATGTATCTATTTCTCTATTTAACTTTGTGAACGTATGTAATACGCAAGTATCATAACTGTGTTAATTTCCTCATCTGATAATTCTATTATCTTTGTCAGTTCTGGGATGATTTTGATTGATTGATTTTTCTCCTCCATTATAAATGATAGTTTTCTGCTTTTTCTTTTCTTTGCATGCTTGATAATCTTTGATTTGATGACAGACATTTTGAATTCATTGTTGGGTTCTGAATACTTTTGTATTTCCGTTAATATTTTTGAGATTTGTTGAGGGATGCAGTTAAATACTTAGAAACAATTTGATCTTTTTGAGTCTTCCTTTTTTTTTTGAGACAGAGTCTCACTATGTAGCCCTCGATAGAGTGCTGTGATGTCACAGCTCACAGCAACCTCGAACTCTAGAGCTTAAATGATTGTCTTGCCTCAGCCTCCCGAGTAGCTGGGACTATAGGCGCCTGCCACAACACCTGGCTATTTTTTTGTTGGCAGTTGTCATTGTTGTTTGGCTGGCCGAGACTGGGTTCAAACCCACCAGCCTCAGCACATGTGGCTGACGGTGTAACCACTGTGCTACGGGTGCCACGCCTGAGTCTTCCTTTTAAGATTTGTTAGGCTGGGTGGTGCCTGTGGTGCAGTGGGTAGGATGCCGGCCCCATATACCGAGGGTAGTGGGTTCGAACCTGGCCCCAGCCAGTTGGGACAGCAGTGGCAACTGCAACAAGAATAGTTGGGTGTTGTGGTGGGCGCCTGTAGTCCTAGCTGCTCAGGAGGCTGGGGCAGGAGAATCGCTTAAGCCCAGGAGTATGGGCTGTTACACCATGGCACTCCACCGAGAGCGACCAAGTGAGACTCTGTCTCAAAAAAAAAAACAAAAAGATTTGTTAGGCTGATAGTCCAGGTGCAGTGGCTCACACCTATAATCCTAGGCTAGATGGGAGCATTGCTTGGGCTCAAGAGTTTAACCAGCCTGAGCAAGAGAGAGATCCTGTGTTTACAAAAAAAGAAAAATTAGCTGGGTGTGGTGGCACATGCTTGTAGTCCTGGCTACTTGTCAGGCTGAGGCAGGAAGGAGGATGGCTTGACCCCAAGAGTTTGAGGTTGCAGTGATCTATGATGATGCCACAGCACTCTAGCTGGAGGGATGGAGTGAGACTCTGTCTCCAAAAAAAAGAAAAGATTTGTTAGGGTAGACATAGAGACATGTCTATTCTAAGATAGGGTTTCTCAGTAGCAACAGTATGACATTTTGGGTCAAATCATTCTTGTTGGTGGGGAGGTAGTCCTGTGCATTAATAGAATGTTTAACAGCATTCTTGGCTTATACCATCTTGATGCCAGTAGCAGCTCCTCCCCACCTGCCAGATGTGACAACCAAAAATGTCTCTAGACATTGCCAAATGTCCCACGGCGGAGAGGAGAATAACCCTTAGTTGAGAACTGCCGATAAAAGTTCTATGGTCAGATCTTTCTGTTACTCTACCCAAAGCCCTGTAAATCATAAGACTGTTTTTCAGTCCGGGTTTTTTTCAGGTAGGCATTTTTCTTGGCCTTGTATGAGTGCTGGGAATCCTTTTGGGTGGTCATCCCTCAGTCTTGATTAGTTTCCTCACACACATGTGCTGATCAGTATTTGACTAATTATTTAAAAGAGACCTTATAGGGTGGCGCCTGTGGCTCAGTGGGTGGGGTGCCGGCCCCACATACCGAGGGTGGCGGGTTTGAACCTGACCCCCGGCCAAACTGCAACAAAAAAATAGTCGGGCTTTGTGGCGGGCGCCTGTGGTCCCAGCTACTTGGGAGGCTGAGGCAGGAGAACTGCCTAAGCTCAGGAGTTTGAGGTTGCTGTGAGCCATGACTCCACGGCACTCTACCGAGGGCCATAAAGTAAGACTGTCTCTACAAAAAAAATAATAATAATAAAAAATAAATAAATAAAAGAGACCTTATATAGATCTGTGGCGTTCTTTTTCTGAGTAGCTCTTTTCCTTTCCAGTATTTTATCCCACAAATGCTAGCCACCTTGATCCCTCCAGACTCTCAACTCTATCTCCTCCATTCATTGAGTATACCATTCCTCTCCTTGAGTTCCCAGACTGCACCTCTTGTAGCGTGGGAAGCTCTCAAGGTAGTAAGCTGGGGCACTAGGGCTTACTTTATTCGTTTCGTATCTCTGAGAGATTTGTTTGCTATTCAATGTCTTGAAACTTTTTGGTTTTTTTGCAGTTTTTGGCTAGGGCTTGGTTTGAACCCGCCACCTCAGGCATATGGGGCTGGCGCCCTACTCCTTTAGTCACATGCGCCACCCGAAACTTTTTTTTTCATGTATTTTGCCTGTTTTTGGTTGATTGAGGTTGGAGGATAAATCTGGTCCTTGTTACTACATCTTGGCCAGAAGCAGCTGTCCCTTTAACTCATATTTTATTTATGTCAAATATTGGTTAAAGCTGCATTCTTAATGTTCTTAAACATTTACTAACCTAATTTCCTTATTTTATCAATTTGTACAAATCTCTGTCATATTCTTCATTCAAAGTCTCCTGTTTTTCCCTGTAATTCCTATGGCCACAACATAAATATTAAATTGGCCCTTGAGCTTTTGATCATCTTTTAATATACCTCTTTAATGTAGGCTTTCACAGTGTTAGCTAAGTAGTGATTTAGTTGGGTCTCTATTATGTAGTTCAATTACAGGACATGCATGGACCTGATAAAGCACAACAGTGGAGTGTTTTATGCTTTCAGGGCATTCCCATTGCAGGCTCAGAGACTTCTAGGAGGCTTCCTTATATGATATAACTCACATTTTCTAGCAGCTAAAACATCAGCATCAAAGCCTTTAGCCTGGTTGAGGTTGTAAAGTAGTGGTGCGCTAAGACAGGAAAAGAGAAAACTGTAAAAGAAGAATGATTTTGAGCAGAGAATGAGACGAAACTGTACTAAAGAATAATACTGCAAGGATGGGAGTGACATGGAATCCATTGGTGGTAAGCTATTAGAGAAAAGGGAAATGTTGCAGAATAGAAATAAAATGACTGAAGATATTTGGCCTTATTGTGTACGAGAGGTGCTTTTCTCTCAGATTTGCTACATCATGACTGCTGGAGAGTTTGTACCATGTGGTTATTGGATGTCTAAGGATAAAATAATTTAATCAGAGCATACCTTGGGAAAAGAAAGTATGTATGTAGTTGATAGGGCGAAACCATCCGTAACAGTTACGTGTGTGAACTGAAATGTAGCAAAATCGTGTTTTTAAGGGAAATGTATATATGATATGTAATAAATCATGTAAAACAATATGTAATACAATAATGTGTAAATTCCATGTGTTAAAGTGAGTAAGTCATAATTCTTTGACCTTTGGCGTAGTGATACTATAGCTAAAAAGAGTTGAGTAAGAGGTTTTGTAACTCTAGGGGCAGCGCCTGTGGCTCAGTGAATAGGGCACCAGCCCTATATACCAAAGGTGGCTGGTTAGAACCTGGCCCTGGCCAAAAACTGCAACAACAACAACAACAAAAAATAGCCGGACGTTGTGGTGGGTGCCTATAGTCCCAGCTACTCAGGAGGCTGAGGCAAGAGAATTGCCTAAGCCCAAGAGATGGAGGTTGCTATGAGCTGTGACGCCATGGCACTCTACCGAGGGCAACAAAGTGAGACTCTGTCTCAAAAAAAAAAAAAAAAGAGTTTTTGTAACTCTAGCAGTGTTTTTCAACCTTTTTTTATCTTATGGTACACTTAAATTATGTTTAATTAAAAAAAAAAGGGGGCGGCGCCTGTGGCTCAAAGGAGTAGGGCGCCAGCCCCATATGCTGGACATGGCAGGTTCAAACCCAGCCCTGGCCAAAAACTGCAAAAAATAATAATAATGATGATAGTAAAAGTAAAAAAAAAAAAAAGTTCAAAAAAGAGTATACTTCCGGTGCTTTGAAATTCTTTCAAAAAAAATTTAATTAATGCTCATTAAAAATTTTATTAGCCAACCAAAGATCTTATCGTGGTATACC
>CAUYRH010032226.1:0-14798 GCA_963574655.1 Perodicticus potto | reverse complement strand
TCTTTCTTTCTTTCTTTCTTTCTTTCTTTCTTTCTTTCTTTCTTTCTTTCTTTCTTTCTTTCTTTCTTTCCTTCCTTCCTTCCTTCCTTCCTTCCTTCCTTCCTTCCTTCCTTCCTTCCTTCCTTCCTTCCTTCCTTCCTTCCGTCCGTCCGTCTCATTTTGTCACCCTCGATAGAGTGCTGTAGCGTCACAGCTCACAGCAACCTCCGTCTCCTGGGCTTAGGCGATCCTCTTGCCTCAGCCTCCCAAGTAGCTGGGACTACAGGTGCCCTCCACAACGCCGGCCCAGCTTTTTTTTCGGTTGTAGCTGTCATTGTTGTTTGGCATGCCGGGGCTGGATATGAACCCGCCAACTCCGGTGCATGTGGCTGGTGCCCTAGCTGAGCTACAGGCGCCGAGCCAGTACCATTTCTTTTTGATCCCCAGGTGCTCATTATGACACTGATTCTGTGCTTGGAGATTGATCTGGATACCCGCAGCACCTGCCGTGCCCCTGGGCACCCAGCACAGCAGGGCTCTGCAGATCCTTCAATGGGATGACCTGGAGTCTCTCAGCCAGGCTTGTGCAAGGGGCCGCCTTTCTCTGCTTCCGTGTGGAGGCGATGGCCATCCAGGGGCCACATGGTCTCTCGTCAGGGCTCAGGGGCCTCTATTAATAACATGACCACTGACCCTGGACTTCGGGAAGGATGAGAGGATGGAGTTTTCCCAGGGTCAGCGTTTGGCTGGAGATCTTTCTTGCCTGACCTGGCCAGCCTCCAGAGTGCTCTGCTGCTGCCCTGGCCCCCAAGGCCCAATGGCCGGAAGCCCTGCATGAACCAAGCACTTGGGCTGTCCCTGGCCAGGGATATAAATATCTCAGGAGCAGCTCTCTGCAAGTGTCTGAGTGCCCAAAGGAGGGGACAGACAGCACCTTGGGCCTTTGGGGGCAGGCGGGACTTGGGACACAGGTCATCTGCCCTCCAGGAACTGGTTCACAGCTGTTCCAGAACCTTCTCAGGCTCTTCCTCTGTCTAGCTCTGTTTATAGCCCCCAGAAGCGGCCAGAAGAGGGGTCTTGCTGTATTTCTTTCTCATTTGATTGATTGTGGATTGGGCTGGGGACAAACAAGGGGACAACTTCTCTCGACTGCCCAGAAGCCCAGCCTGTGGATGCAGAAGCAGGAAGGACATGACCCAGGCAGTGCACTGGGCAATGTGCCTGTTTTAGCCCCGTGTAGTTCTCTTGGGCAAGGTCATCGGGCTCCAGGAGGGGGAGACAGATGATCACAAGCTGTTCGGAGGATGAGGGGTTGACAGTTGCCCAGACTGATGGCCAAACATGGCCCTAGATCGCGCAGCCAGTGAGGGAGGCGTGGGGTGGACCGTACTCACTGGGGCAGGGCCATTGCTATTGAGAATGCTGTCGTAAACTTGAGGGTAGGGTTTTGGGTAGAAACCGAAGCCCTCCTGCCAGAGGGAACACCATGATAAGGGCCCAAATAGCCTGTTGTGAATAACCTCCACGCCAACCCTAGGAGCCCCCCTTGTGCGGGTCCGTCCAGCCACAGGCTCTGGGGCGTGAGCAGCTCTGAGAGGCTGGATTTGTCCAGATCCTTCCATGGGGTGCCAGTGCTCATCCTTGAAGAGGAAGCTGGGAAGTATTTAGTTGTTTAAAAAGCCGCCAGACAGCAGGGCAGGCCAGGAGGTGGTAGGTGCTGCCGGCCTCTGCCCCTCTCTCAGGGAAAAAGAGGAGAGGAGGGGGCTCTGGGGAAAGTCACTGTGGCCGGGGTCCTCCGCTGCCTGATGTCTGCTGGGCCCAGGCTGGAGTCAGGTGCTCATACAGGGTACATCTTGTCCCTGGGAGCTGGGCATTGCTCTCTCCTTGTGACTAAGGAGAAAGTCAAAGTTCAGAGAGGACCCCTGGCTAGTAGGGAAAAGAGAAGGAATTTAAAGGCAGCTCAGTGGAACTGCAAAGCCTGCTCTCTACCAGAGAATGAAGGAGCCACAGCCCCTCTTTACTGCAGGGGTCCCATGTCTTGTGTCCCTGGTCCCCCCATGGGCCAATATGTTTGGGAAATTCTGCTCACTGTTCTCCCCCAGGGCCAGCATGCAGAGCTAACAAAGGCTCTGAAAAGTCCTGCATGGAAGAATCTCCCCATGCCCACTTGGTGCACCCAGAGGTCCAGCATCACAGGCAGTGCTTGGATCTGTGGCTCTTTGGATGCTCACTTTGAAAACCTGGAGAATGAGGAGGCAGGACATGGCTCCCAGGAGTGGGAGGTGGACTGAGTCTCCTCCTGACCCACCCACATGGTCCACCCTGGGCAGGGACTGGGCATCTGCGGGTGGGTGGGTGGGCATTACGCTGGCTGCAGTGAAGCAGGGTGGTAGGCTGCTCAGCCCCCGGTTCTCCTCTGAAGGAGCCTGTGGTCCTGGCGTGAACCCCATTCCCTCTCTGTGCCTCTTTTCTCAATTGTAAAATGGGAAGGAAATGTGCCCAACCCACAGGGTCTGTGGAGGGTTTCCAGCATCCAGCACAGAAAGGCCTTGGCCGGTGGCAGCTGTGAGCAGCACGTGTGCTTGTTGAGGGCATGTCTTGCCCTGCACTAGGCTTGGGGTGAAGACTGCCCACAAGAGGCTCGTGGCCCTGTTCTCAAGGTTCTTCGGGCTGGTTGGGTGGGTGGAGCCAGCAATACATGAATCCCTGTGTTAGATATCCATGAGGGGTCTGGGGGCTGGGAAGACTCTTCTGGGGGTGGGCACAGAGTTTTCCTGAGTCTGGATGCTGAGTTTGAGTTTGCCAGGGAAAAAGAGGAGAGGAGAAGGCTCTGGGGAAAGTCACAGCCTGTACAAAGGCCCTAGGAAAGGGTGAGCAGCCCCTCCAGGGCCCTCCAGAAAGGGAGAGCCATAGGAAGCCCCAGGGGTGGGTGTCCAGGCAGGTTGGGGGCGGTGGGATGGGGTGGGATGAGGGGAGGAGGAAGGCGACAGGATCAGAGTCCACAGGACCCAAACTCCTTGCTGCCCGGAGAGGCAGTGTGGGCAAAGGTGGCCACTGTGGTTGTCTAGGTGGGGTGGGGCTGGCTGGTCTGGCAGGGTGCACTCCAGGCCCCCATCAGTCCCCTGCCCGGGACCCAGGGGCTGTGGGTGGGGCGACTGGGTCTGTTTCGGCCTTGCAGCTGGCTCTCCCCAGAGCTAACTCCCAGCCCAGCGGGGCCCTACTGGCCCCCGAAGTGGGAGATGCTGCTTTAGAGGGACAAGGAGTGTGGGGATGTTGGAAATTTGGGGTGCACCTGGGGATGGTCACTGTACCAGGCTCCGAGGGGATGGCAGAGGATTGGGGATGTGGGCAGAAGGGCCCTCCATGCTGGCAGAGCAGGCGATGCCTCTCCAGGGCTGTTCTGGGAGGGCAGGAGCTGCACTCTGCCGGCTCTGTGCCAGCCCCATATGAGGTGGGTCTCCCAGTTAGGGCTGAAGAAGCAGACGCAAGCAGCCAGCACCAGGCCTGAGATTGTGGCAGGGTGAGGTCATCTTTCAAGTCACACACCTGGGCCAGCCTGGGCCTTCTGTGAACAGTGAGGACCCTGCCCAGAGCGTCCTGACCCTGAACCAGCAGCCCTGGCCTCCCCTGCGGCCCCAGCAGCCTTTCCCATTTCCGGCCCTGCTGAACCAGGGCCGGCTCACGTCGGCAGCTCCCAGTGGAGCCACGTTTGCCTGGCCACTGGCCACAGAGCCGGAAGAGGCCATCCTCGACCCTACACATGCACAGTCTGGGCTCACTGAGCTCCCCCGTCAGTCAGCTGGGCCGCAGGCTGGACGCGGGGGTGCAGCAGGAACCCTAAATATAGGTGACAAAGGGCCCCGTCCCCTGAGCATGGAGTCCTCCGTCCAGGGAGACTGGCAATGGCAACATCTGCAGTTCAGACGCTGGGGCCACCACTGGGGTGCAGGCCCTGCTTTGTCCCTGGGAGGTGAGGGAAGCTCTCTGGGGGTGTCTTGGGGCTGCTGTGACACATGACCAGAAACTGGGGGGGGGATTGGAACAGCTGACCTTTACTCTCCCAGTTCCGGAGAATCCAGGCATCTCGCTCAGGGCCATGCTCCCTCCCGAGGCTCCTGGGGGCCCTCCCTGCCTAAAGCTCCTAGAGGCCCTGGATGCTCTTTGGCTGGTGGTGGTGTCAGCTCAACCTCCGCCTCCTACTTCGCAGGCCTCGTCTCTCCTCCCAGGGTCTCTCCTCCACATGTCTCTTTTGTAAGGACACCGGTGGTTGGATTCAGGACCCAGCTGGGTAACCAGGATGATCTCATCCCCTGATCCTTAAACTCATTTGCAGAGACCCCTTTTCTTCTTCTCTCTTTTTTTTTTGTGATTTTTTTTATTTTGCTTTTTTAAAAATTTTAGCTGGCTGTCACTCTTCTTAGTTTCGAGTTTTTTTTTTCCCCTTTCTTCCTTTAGTGATTCTCTTGCCTGTTGCCTCCCAAGTAGCTGGGATTATGGGCGCCCGCCACAACGCCTGGCGTCTTCTTTTCTGTTGGTAGAGACGGGGTCTTTTACTCTGGCTCACTCACTGAGTAGAGTAAGTTCCTTTACTCAGGCTTATGTTGGTCTCGAACCCTCCGAGCTCAGGAAATTTACCTGCCATGGCCTCCCACAGCGCTGGGACTATAGGTGTGAGCCACCACGCCTGGCCTCTCTTTGTTTTTTGACACAGAGTCTCACTTTGTCACCCTTGGTAGAGTGCAGTGGCGTCACAGCTCACAGCAACCTCCAGCTTTTGGGCTTAGGCGATCCTCTTGCCTTAGCCTCCTGAGTAGCTGGGACTACAGGCACCTGCCACAAGGCCCGCTCAGCTATTTTTTTTTTGTTGCAGTTCTGCCAGGGCCGGGTTTTTTTTTTTTTTTTTGTAGAGATAGAGTCTCACTTTGTCGCCCTCAGTAGAGTGCCGCCGTGGCATCACACAGCTCACAGTAACATCCAACTCCTGGGCTTAGGCGATTCTCTTGCCTTAGCCTCCCGAGTAGCTGGGACTACAGGCGCCTGCCATAACACCCAGCTACAGGGCTGGGTTTGAACCCGCCACCCTTGGTATATGGGGCCGGCACCCTACTCACTGAGCCACAAGTGCCTCCCCAGAGACCCTTTTCTAAACTAGGACCCATCCCCAGGCTCCAGGGCACAAATCTTTTCTGGGGCCACCATTAGCCTCAGTTTCCACATCTGTAAAATGGAGTGTGGTGAGGACCGGACCAGTTAGCAGCGTGAGTGCTCAGTCACGGCATGGCCAGAGGGCTCTGTCCCAGCATGAGGAGCTGCGCTTCCTGCCCCGTGGCCAGTTCCTGGGTGTCCTTGGGGAGGCCATGCCTCTGGGTGTGAAATGAGTGATCCTTGCTGGGGAGGGGCCATGGGACTTTTAGACACTAAGGTAAGTCCCTGTCGTCCCCCCAAAAGCAATTGCATGTACACACAATTCCAGGGACTCCAGGGCCTGAGAATCCAGACCCATTTGTGCTTCAAACATGCACCAATCACCCTTCTGCCAGCCCAGATGACATGCACAGGTGGGCAAGGCTCTGTGGGCAGCTGCTGGCCACGCCCACACCCCCAGCCCTGGCCCCCCAAATGCCCCCCTTCTTGCCTCGAGGAGTCTGCCACAGTGCCACTCTCCTCCCAGGGCACCCTCTTGGCTGGCTGTGCTGTCCCTCTGGCACCCAAGCTGGACATTGTCTCTGCACTGCCCCGATGGCTCCTGTGCTGGCCAGGCCCACAGTATTGTCCTCAAGTTCACAACTGAAGGATGAGCAGGGCCTGTAGAGGGGAGGAGAGGTGCGAGGGGCCTAGCGTTGCTGTGGAAGCAGGCTCTGCCTGCTGTGCGTGGCTGACAGGGACACTGCTTCCCTTCAGGGGAGGCTGAGGGCTCTGCCTTAGGGTGGGGCAGCCAGCCAGGGCACTCACCCCGGGAACCTCTCAGTCCCGTCCCACTGGCTTCCTTTTACAAGGAGCCAATGAGTCTTAGCAGGGTGCAGCCACTCTCCTCCCCGCTTTGCCAACGTACGGGCTGTGGCCAGGTCAGGGAAGAGGGGGCCGGCAGCCAGGTCACTACCCTCCCCAGGGTGCCTTGGCCCTGAAGAGGCTGCTATGGGCCCCTAAGTTAGCAGACAGGCCCATGGCCCCCATTTGCCAGCAGCTAGCCCATGGCACTGCCCCAGGCTCCCCATGGGGCTGGCCGTGGACAGGCTGACAGATACACGGCATCTGCTCCTTTCTTCCTGCCCAATTCTCTTATTTATTTAGCCCCGAGTAACCCCTGATTTTGCCTTTGCTCAGCTGGGAGTCAGCGTCCTCTGTGCTTGGCCCTATGACCTTGGGATTCTGGTCCGTGTGTTCTTTCTTTCCAGGCTGGTGTCCAGGGTGGGCCCAAGGGACCCATGCACCAGCCCTGCAGCTGACCTTGTTCAGGCAGCGAGTGTGGACTGAGCACCCTGGCGGTCCCTCCGTCTCATGGCTCCTCCTCTGTACAGTGGGGGTGATCCCTCCTATCTTGAGGGGCAGGCCAGGAGTGGACAAAGCCACGTGTGCACAGTCCAGATGACACCTGCACTCACAGCAGCTGCTCCAGAAGACAGGAGGAGGTGGCTTGAGGTGTGGGCTCAGGGGGCAGGTGTGTGCTGCAGGCACGTTTGTTTGAGCAGAGAACACATTTGGGGGTTTCAGGGAGTGTGCAAGCTCTGGGCCTGAGGCCACAGGACGGCTCGCGGTGTGGTAGGTGAGTAGATGTGTGACGTCTATGAACGCAGTTTCTAGCAGTCTGATGCTGAGCACAGATCAGCAAGATACAGAGGGCAGGAAGCAGCTGGGGGCTGGTTTGGGGTGTGGGTTCTGGAATAGCTTCCCCAAAGGGGTGACGGTGCAGCTTTGATCTGAAGGATGAGGAGGCTCTGGATGTACCACCATGCCGAGAAAGGGAGTTCCAGATCCTAGGGTTAACTCGTGCAAAGCCCCTGAGGCAGGAATGAGCTCGTGGGTGACTCCAGGAATAAGGAGAGGCTGGGTGGGGGCACTGGAGAGCGCAGAGAGCTTCCTTGTGCAGGCGGCACCCTCACCTTGGCCTTGAGCAGGTGGCCCCATGACTCCCGTCAACCATCCTGTGATTCTTTTCTCTCTTTTTTTTTTTTTGAGACAGAGTCTCACTGTGTCACCCTCGGTAGAGTGCTGTGGCATCACAGTTCATAGCAACCTCAAACTCTTGGGCTTAAGTGATTCTCTTGCCTCAGCCTCCTGATTAGCTGGGACTACAGGCACCTACCACAACCCCCAGCTATTTTTTGGTTGCAGTTATCATTGTTTTTTTTTGAGATAGAGCCTCAAGCTATCACCCTGGATAGAGTGCTGTGGCATCACAGCTCACAGCAACCTCCAATTCTTGGGCTCAAGCCAGTCTCCTGCCTCCGCCTCCCAAGCAGCTGGGACTACAGGTGCCCGCCACAATGCCCGGCCATTTTTTGGTTGCAGCCATCATTGTTGTTTGGCCCGCCCAGGCTGGATTCGACCCCGCCAGCTCAGGTGTACGTGGCTGGCGCTTTAGCCGCTTGAGCCACAGGCGCCAAGCTGCAGTTGTCATTGTTTAGCCAACCTGGGCTGGGCTCAAACCCGCCAGTTTTGGTGTATGTGGCCGGTGCCCTACTCACTGAGCTACAGGCGCCGAGCCCCCGTCTTGTGATTCTGACGTCTTTGTGAGTGGTCCTTCCTACCTGGTGGCCTGTACCTTTGACCTTGTCTTCTGCGCATCTTAGCCATGGACCTGGCCTTGTCCTCACTCCTCCAGACACCGAGCAAGCCTCCCTGGCTCCCAGGCCCCCACGCGCTGGTGCTGGGTGTCTGCAAGCTCACGTGGTCCGAAGTCCATTGCCCTCCTCCCATTTCCATCTTCTCTTACACCCCCACCCTGACCGGGTCCCAGGGCTGGGTGAGACTATTCTGCAGCCTCCCCTCTGGGATGGTCCCTTATCAGGGCGTGTCCTTCTCACGTGTCCTTGTGAGTTCAGCTCTACGCAAACCCTGAAACCCAGGCCTGCTGTCTGTCTAGCATGTCATTTCTCTGCTCCCTTTACAGAGAATTGTCTTGAGACATGCTACCCCCTTGAAGCTGACACCTCACTCTTGAGACATGCTACCCCCTTGAAGCCGACACCTCACCCTTGAGACATGCTACCCCCTTGAAGCCGTCATCCACCTTGGCCACACGGCCACACCTCTGCCCATGAGTGCCCTGTGCTCAGCTCTGCTCCCTTTCCCCACAGGGCCCATGGCCTCCCCCTTAACCTTCCTTCCCCTCTTGGCCTTAGGCCCCTCTCATCTCCTGTGTGCCCACTCCCTCCTTGGCCACTGGTGGCTGCAGTCACTTCTCCAGCTGTCCTCACTCCTTAGGGGCACCCAACATGTCCCATTTCTCTCCGCAGCAGCCCACCCTGCAAGTGCCTCTGTTCAGCGTGTCCCTCAGCCCTTTGCCTGCTGCCCGGCTTGGCTGCCCACCTATCTCCCTTGGAGGGTCCAGTACATCTGGCCTCAGGCCCAAACTCGGGTCCCATCTCATAGTCCCTTGGCTCACACCTTCCTGTCCTTGAGGAAACCCTGATGGCTCCTCCCCAAGTTCTCCCCAATTTCTAGGCACCTGCACCTCTTTCTGGCCTCTTGTCCACCTTTCAGGGGGTCAGGATGTATCAGCTTCTGCCCCTCAGACTATCAGCAAACTCCATTCCTGTCCAGCCTCTGAGGTCCTGCAGGTCAGTACCCACTGTGCTGAGGCCCTGCTGCCTTCTGCCTCCTCCCTGGATGGCCAAGCCTGCTCGCCGGCACCTGGCAGCTGCCATTCTTCAATGATGACCATGCTCCCAGGAATTGCTGCCCTCCCAGGCTGGCCCCGTGGCCCCCATTCCTCACAGCAGCTGCCTCCTCAAGGACCCCATTTGTCTACTATGTGTCCTGGGCCCTTGGAGCCCATGGGGCATGAGGGTTGGGAGTGGGACAGGGAGAAAGAGGACTTCCGGGCACTCTCTGCTTGATGTCTCCAGGGCTCATGGACCCATTATTTGGGCATCACTGGGCACCTGCCGGGCAGCGCTGAGGGTGAGATGCTCCAGAGATGCTGGCCTGGCCAGCTCCTGTGGTGGCAGCTGCGAGATTCCTGTGCCTGGAAGTCCAAGTGGTTCATCAGGTGAGACCAAGTCACCTGCTGACCTCAACGTCCATACCCATAATTGAGCCGGTGACAGTGACAGGGCACTGGTCCTTGGGATGGGTTGTGACCTGGGTCCAGTTTCGCCTGGGAGGCAGCAGGGGTCAGGTGTCAGCCCCTCAGGTGAGGGTGAGGCCCTGGGTTGCCAAGGCCAGGGCCAACTTGATCTTCCAGGCTTTGCAAGGAGTTTTGGAAAAGCAGTAATTTTTAGTTTTTTTTTTTTTTTTTTTGAGACAGAGCCTTAAGCTGTCACCCTGGATAGAGCACCGTGGCATCACAGCTCACAGCAACCTCCAATTCCTGGGCTCAAGCGAGTCTCTTGCCTCTGCCTCCCAAGCAGCTGGGACTACAGGCGCCCGCCACAACACCTGGCCATTTTTTGGTTGCAGCCGTCATTGTTGTTTGGCGGGCCCGGGCTGGATTCGAACCCGCCAGCTCAGGTGTACGTGGCTGGCGCCTTAGCCTGTTGAGCCACAGGTGCTGAGCCTTTTTTTAAGTTTTTTTATCATCATAAAAAAGTCAGATTCATTATTCAAAATATAGGGAAACAGGGAAGTAAAAAAGAGAAAATCAATCCTACCAGCTACAGACCACCCTTGTCAACATGTGCTATGTATTTTTGCTGCTGTCTCTCCCTGTGTGGTGTGTGTGTGACACGTGTGTGGCATGTGTGTGCCACATCTGACACGTCTAGTGTGTGTGTAGCATTTGTGTGGCATGTGTGTGCCACGTCTGACACGTCTAGTGTGTGTGACACGTGTGTGACACGTGTGTGCCACGTCTGACACGTCTAGTGTGTGTGTGGCAGGTGTGGCCCCTGGAACTCCGGCCTCCCTCCTGCCCTCATCCCACTTTCTTGGTGCCTTTTCCTGCGACCATGTGCTGAAATGGCCTTGAGGAGCTCCATCGTCTGCAGCTGGAGGAAGCCACACACATCCCCACCGGTGAGCTGTGTTGCACATTTTTGCCGGCACAGACACCAGCCTCTACACGAACATCCTTGCCTACACCTCTGATAAAGAGCAAGAAGAGCCGGGCGCGGTGGCTCACACCCGTAATCCAGCACTCTGGGAGGCTGAGGCGGGTGGATTATCTGAGCTCACAGACAGAGACCCCATCTCTAAAAATAGCCGGGCGCCTGTAGTCCCAGCTACTCGGGAGGCTGAGGCGAGAGAATTATTTGAGCCCAAAAGTTTGAGGTTGCTGTGAGCTGTGACGCCACAGCACTCTACTAAGGGTGACAAAGTGAGACTCTGTCTCAAAAAAAAAAAGAGTGAGAAGGAAGTGACTGGTCCAAGGGCCGCCCACAAATCAGACTCTGTGTGTGGGTAAAAATCCCCACATTTCCTTCTAGAGCAGCAGTTGGGAAACTGAGTACCTTTTCCCTCCATGTCACTAACTTCAGAGATTCACAGAAAAATGAATGCCATTCGCAGGGGTAAAGAGATGTCTTTGTCTTCTTAAGTTTTAAATTTGGAGCTTTGACAAGCGTTTTCCTGTCTTTCCCTCTAAAGGGAGGTGGATGCGTTTGCAGGAGCTCTTCCTATGTTAATAACGTAAAATCTTTTTCTGCCGTACATGTCGCATGTTTTCAAAGTTTGTCTTCTGGCCTGTAACTTATCTGTGTCTATAATTTGTTTTGCATTTGAACGTTCAGTTTTCGATACACGCGAGAGGTTGCTCTTTCCCCTACCACGGTGGGTCACTGCGCGCGGCACTGGCTGCCCTCTGAGACCCGCTCTGCCTTATCAGGGGCTCCCGGCCTGGGTTTCACGTTGTCGGATGAACTCTTCCTGGAAACGCATTTCATGGTGGGACAGTTCAGGGTCATCCCTGCTGGCTCTTGTCAACCTAAACAGGACATTCTGTTGCAGTAACAGAGATTATGTTTTGTTTGCTGGAAAATCAACAAGAGAAGAGAGTGTGTGTGAGCTTGTGTAAGGAAATGGGGCAAGGGTCACCCAATTAGCAGTTTGAGAAAAAGCCTTTTGACCATCGTTAAAAATCCACTTCCCTTCAAGTGTGCAGGGTCTGGGCGTCTTCGCCCAGTGCTCAGCTCTCTGGTGTCATGGCAGCGTCCTTCCGGAGGGGACACAGCAGGCATGAGGGGGGCTGACTGAGGGCAGACAGGACCCTGGATCATCCACACCTGTGGGTCCCCAACCCTGGCCCCCCAAAGCAGGCGAGGCAGGGCTCCTGGGCTGTTTCCAGTGGCACCGTGTAGGTGGAAGGAGGTCATGCTTGCTCAGGACAAGGCCACTCCTGCTTTCCGGTCTCATGTCTGGAGTGGTGGCCCCCGCTGGTGATTCTCTGCAAACTCATTTTACAGATGGGACGCCGAGGCTCAGTGGTAGGGCCGAGTGCTCCAAGTGCAGAGCGAGTGAAGGAGTGAGAGGAATCCCTGTTTCCTGTGGCTCCTGAGTGTTTCTGCTCCGGGTTACAGGACTGTAACCGGACTAATAAGAGACCCCAGTTCTGCTGTCTGCCATGCCTCCCCGGAAAGGGACCAGGGGCCATCGAGGTGTGCTTCCCTTCTGTCTAACTTCTCGCTGGTGAGAGGCAGTTGGTCCTATTTCCAGCCTTCTCTCTGTGGAAGGGACGGAGCTGCTAGGGTAGTCACCTTGCGAGGTTTATGTTAGCAGTTGAGAGCACAGTCACTGTCGTGGTCACACGCAGAGGTGCTTGATAATGATGGAAAAGGGATGCTTTTGTGTGTGCTGATTGTTTTAACAACATCGATTCCTGGAAGGTGGCTCTCCGCCTGGAGAGGAAGGAATAAGGAATAATTTGACAACTCCTATGATGGGTCTATTGAAAGTAGGCACAGGCTGGCAGGGTGGCTCCTTCCTGTGATCCCAGCATTCTGGGAAGCTGAGGCAGGAGGATCGCTTGAGCTTAGGAGTTTAAGACCAGCCTGAGCAAGAATGAGATGCCCTCTCTACTAAAAGTAGGAAAACTAGCTGGGCGTGGGGTGGGTGCCTGTAGTCCCCCCGACTTGGGAGGTTGAGACAGGACGATCACTCAAGCCCTGGATTCGAGGTTGCTGGGAGCTAGGCTGACACCACTGCACTCTAGCCTCTGTGACCCTGTCTCCAAAAGGAAAAAGAAAAGTAGACCCCCTCCCAAATGTGCTTAACTACCTGTCTGGAAAGTGGTCAGATGGCCAACCTCCCAGATGTGCCCAGAGTCATCCAGTTCACACATCCCCACAAGGACTATGTCCAGGCACCAGGCCCTTGGACTCCTGGGGACCAGGCAGCTTGGGATAGAGGCCTGGCCCTAGGGTCCCGAGGCCTGGTTCGTCCTGGCTTTGTCTTTTGGCAGCTGGGCAATCACCCACCAGGCCTGTGTTCTCTTCTGCAAAGGAGGTCTGATGAACACTGCCTGCCCGTCGTGTGGGTTTCTGTGGTGACCCTTCAAGTCCCCTACGGATGCAGAGTGTTTGGACACTGAGTGCTGGTCTGTCCCTCCTGTGGGTCTGTCCCTTCTGGTCTTCCCTGGGAGGGAGGTGAGCGGAGATTCCTGGCCCATGCCAGGGTCTGGGCCTTGGGTTACTGGGACCCCAGCCCTCTAGGTCTTCCATGGTATTGGGGTGGTGCTGCCAGCCCCCACACCCCTGTGCCTGCTCCATTTCCTCCAGCCCAGCCAGCAGATGTGCAGCTTGGGGGCAGCACCCAGGCTCTTTCTGTGCGGTGGTGCTGGGCAGTGCTTGGAGGAGCCAGCCTGGGGCCCGGCCACTACACGTAGCTGCTCGTGTCCAGGGGACGGGCTTGGACATGCTGCCACACAGGGTCCTCTCGGGACAGAAGCCCAGGGCCTCTGGTGGCCTGAGGTGCTTGGGTGGGCATTGTAGGGCAGAGGTTAAAGGCAGGTTGTCCCCAGACTTCCCAGACAAGAGAGGGGTGACCTGGCCCTGGAACCAGGAGCCAGACCACTGGCCAGGCTTGATGCTGAGCACAGAGGAAGCTGTGAGGGCTGGAGCCCTGGGGGACCTGACCCATCTCCAGAGCTTCCAGGCACTTGAAGAGTGTGGTTTTCTTCCCATCCCTCCCTGCTTGGAATTCAATCAATCAATAGAAGAAATCTCTCGTGTCACACCTCTCTGGGCCCCTCGGGCTCCTACAAGATTGATTAACACAAACATCAATTTCTTGGGCTGCACGCCTCTGAAAACACGGCGCTTTTTTAGATTGAATTGCTACTGTGTGCCCTGTGTAAATAAAGGAGAGGGAATAATATGGAAGATTTGTTACTGGGAACACGGCTGCTCAGCTTCCCTCTCCACTAGTGCCATTAGGGAGGAGAGAGGGGGAGAGAGGAGAGGAGAGGGAGAGACAGAGACGGGGACAGAGGCGAAGGGGAAAAGAGAGTTGGGGAGGGAGGGACAGGGGAGAGACAGAGACGGGAGAAAGGAGAGGGAGAGAGACAGAACAGAGACCATGACTAAAGGGAGAGAGACGGGGCGAGAGAGAGAGACGGCAGGAGCACAGGGAGAGTGGGAAGCCAGAGAGGGAGGTGGACGTCTGAGAAGGACGAGGGTGAGGATGGAAGGATGGCAGGATCGTGGGGAGGGAAGTACTGCTTGGTCATTTGCTTTCTCTGGCAGCCTGGAGAGGGGCAGCAGGGCCGGGGGCTGCTGGTCTTGAGGGAGCAGGTGGCAGGGTGGCCACATGGCTCCCTCCTTCCTTCCGTCCAGTGCAAAGCTGGGATGGAGCCCTCTCAGGGCGGATGCCTGGTGGGTGCAGGACCTAAAAGCCTTGCCAGGAGGCTGGAGGGCGGGACCTAGCACAGGGAGATGGAGGCCTGAGCCGGGTGGGCTGGGGCTCCCTGCTGTCATCTCACCTGGTTTGGTGCCTTCCAGGTGCACGCCCGGGCCTGCCACCAAATGGGCCTCTCCAGACCCCCAGAATGTGCATGAGCTGTGAAGGAAAGCCACATAAAAGACTAAAAAGACCCAGGTGAAATTAGTGTCAATAATAGACTCAACATAACTCAATGTATCCCAAATATGATCATCTCAACAGAAACTCAGTATAAAGCAGTGATTCCTGCAAGTCTTTTTTTGGTACGAAGTCTTAGGGTCTGGGCTGCCTTCACACTTAGGGCATCTCCGTGGGGGGCCCAGGGCCTGAGTCCAGCTCAAGCTCCTCCTCTCCACCCCCCAGGGCCACAGGATGGCACCTGCTCAGCCTCCCCTCTGTGCCTTTGCCGAGGCCTCCCCTGCCCCAGCACTTCTCTGAGAAGTCCCCCCAGCCCCACTGTCTTGGTGGGAGAGAGGAGAGTCAGGAATCTGCTCACCTACCCCTTCCTGAGGGCCTAGACTACTGTGGTCCTGTTCCCGTGTCTGTCACGGTTCCTGGGGGGCTTCTAGGAGATTACTGGAATTTTTAAATTGAGGTTTTAATTTTCTTTTTTTTTGAGACAGAGCTTCAAGCTGTCACCTTGAATAGAGTGCTGTGGCATCACAGCTCACAGCAACCTCCAATTCCTGGGCTCAAGCGAGTCTCCTGCCTCCGCCTCCCAAGTAGCTGGGACTACAGGCCCCACCACAACACCCGGTCATTTTTTGGTTGTAGCCGTCATTATT
>CAUYRH010032223.1:0-19416 GCA_963574655.1 Perodicticus potto | reverse complement strand
GGTTCAAACCCTGCCCCAGCCAAAAACTGCAAAAAAAAAAAGGGGGGGGCATGCCATTTATTTTACTAATAATGTTTAAATAAACGTATTAGTTTATTTACCTATTAACATATAGAACATATTAATAGACCATGTTTAATTAAGACTGACTGAAATGGGTTGAGGACATTTTAGAAGAACAATAATACAATATCTGAAAACGACGTAAGTAAAATGAACTCAGCCCACACGTTCTCAACTAGGGGAGAAGGAGGAAGAGGACAGGATGACCACAGTATTGCTTACAAGGACATGTAGAACATTTAGAAATTGTAAAATGGTTTGTGGTCCTCCTAAGTTCACTCCACCTTTACTTCTCGGTAATTAGATTCTTTCATACACATGTGCATTAAATCTCTATGGCTGAGAGGCTAGAAAATTAATTCATTGAAATCTAGTATTTGGGCTTAGCGCCTGTGGCTCAACTGGCTAAGGCGCCAGCCAGGTACACCTGAGCTGGAGGGTTCGAATCCAGCCCAGGCCTGCCAAACAACAATGATGGCTGCAACCAAAAAATGGCCGGGCGTTGTGGCGGGCGCCTGCAGTCCCAGCTACTTGGGAAGCGGAGGCAAGAGACTCACTTGAGCCCAGGAATTGGAGGTTGCTGTGAGCTGTGATGCTACGGCATTCTATCCAGAGTGACAGCTTGAGGTTCTGTCTCAAAAAAAAAAAAAAAAATCTAATATTTGGGACAGTTGGGGGATACATTTCTAAAAGTTGAGAAATACTACTCTAGCTTTAAAAAAAGTTGCCCAAGCAGCAGTAATTATTCCTGGAAAATCCTAAGTATATAATTTTCTATAGCCTAAGATATTAAATATTATAATTCAAGAAAAATAAGATTAATTTTATTTCCAAGAAAACTAAATCGAGAACTGAAAAGATACCAAATATGTTTCACAACAGTCAAGCACAATTAGAGAACTCTGGTATTACCATCAACTCACTGGCCTGGTGCGGAATGGACAGTGAGCCTCTGTAATTAAAGAGTCTGATCACAGAGAGAAAAGTATAGGAATTTCAACCCACATAAGGTTTGAAATAAAGCCTTGGGGTCGTAAGTCAGTGGAGGAATTTGAATAAGAGAACGATGCAATCTGTACCTGGAAAAGGATCTACTATTAAACAGAAAAGAGCCTGGCAAGGAGGGAGGAACAGAGGCACAGACAAGAGACCAGTGCAGGAGACCAGCCAAGACGATAAGCTCTAGTGAACAGGGCACCAGACCAGAAATCAAACACAGCATATGTGTCATTTACATAAAATTGCCAGTCATAAAATAACAGTATAAATGGAATCCAAAGCTCACTGAAGCAACAGAGTAACCATTAAGAACACAGATAATCAGCTTGGCACCTATAGCTCAGCGGTTATGGCACTGGCCACATACACTGGGGCTGGCAGGTTTGAACCAGGCCCCAGTCTGCCAAACAACAATGACAACTGCAACAAAAAAATAGCCAGGTGTGTGGTAGGCGCCTGTAGTCCCAGCTACGTGGGAGGCTGAGGCAAGAGAATCACTTAAGCCCAAGAGTTTGAGGTTGCCATGAGCTGTGACACCATAGCACTCTACCGAGAGTAACATAGTAAGACTCTGTCCAGGGTGACAGCTTGAGGCTCTGTCTCAAAAAAAAAAAAAAAGAAAGAAAGAAAAAGAAAAAGAAAAAAACAACGATTTATTCATTTAAAGCTGAGCACAGTAGCTAAAGCAGTTAAGTCAGTACTTTTTTTTAACTGAAATAATAAAAAAGGGGTGGCGCCCTCAGTGGGTAGGGCGCTGGCCCATATATCGAGGGTGAAGGGTTCAAACCAGGCTCAGCCAAACTGCAAGAAAAAATAGCCAGGCGTTTTGGCAGGCACCTGTAGTCCCAGCTACTTGGGAGGCTGAGGCAAGAGAATAGCCTAAGCCCAAGAGCTGGAGGTTGCTGTGAGCTGTGACGCCACTGCACTCTACTGAGGGTGATAAAGTAAGACTCTGGAAAGAAAGAAAGAAAGAAAAGAAAGAAAGAAAAGAAAAGAAAGAAAAAAAAAGAAAGAAAGAAAAGAAAGAAAGAAAGAAAATTTTTTTTTTTGCAGTTTTTGGCCGGGGCCAGGTTTGAACCCGCTACCTCCAGTATTTGGGGCCAGCGCCCTACTCTTTGGAGCCACAGGCACCCCCCCCAATTTTTTTTTTTTTTTAAATAAAATCAGGCTCAGCACCTGTGGCTCAACGGGCTAAGGTGCCGGCCACATACACCTGAACTGGCAGGTTCGAATCCAGCCAGGGCCCGCCAAACGACAATGACGGCTGCAACCAAAAAATGGCCAGGTGTTGTGGCGGGTGCCTGTAGTCCCAGCTACTAGGGAGGCTGAGGCAGGAAACTCACTTGAGCCCAGGAATTGGGGGTTTCTGTGAGCTGTGACGCCACAGCACTCTATCCAGGGTGACAGCTTGAGGCTCTGTCTCAAAAAAATAAATAAATCAAAAATAAAAATAAAGTCAACTGGGTGGCACCTGTGGCTCAAAGGAGTAGAGCACCACCAGAGGTGGTGGATTCAAACCTAGCCCCAGCCAAAAACTGCGAAAAAAAATGAATAAATAAATAAACAAATAAAAAAATAAAATCAACTATCACACAAATTGAGTATGGGAACGAAACTGATACCTGGTAGAACTGGGGAAATAGACTGTGAACCCTTATGTAGAACAAGGTCTTCAAACTATCTTGTGCAGAAAAGGCACCTCAGAAGCAACTGAAATGCACGAGGGCATGGGCCCGGCACACCCATCCCACGCAGGATAAGTCACTGTCTACCTATTCCATACACTGGAATTACAGAAGTGTTCATTTGAGAACAGCTAAAACAAAAGACAATGCCTCACCAAAATTATAATATAACACATGAAATAACAGAAATTATAAAAGGCATAAATCCATACATCCTGGACAATTAATATAATAAATGATGTATCAAAACAACAGATGCTGGTGAGGATGCTAAGAATGGAACTCTTACACACCACACCGTTGGTGGGACTGCCAACTAGGACAACCTCTATGGAAAGTAGCATGGAGATACCTCAAAGAGCTACAGGTAGATCTACTCTTTCATGCAATACACACACCACTGGATATTTACCTAAAGGGAAAAAAGTAATTTTATGAAAAGGACACTTACACTCAAATATTATAGCAGGATCAGCACCCAAAGCTCAGTGGTTAGGGCTCCAGCCACACACACTGGGGCTGGAGGGTTCAAACCCAGCCCAGGCCAACTAAAACAAAAAAATAAAAATAGCTGGGCACTGTGGCGGGCACCTCTAGTCCCAGCTACTAAAGAGGCTGAGGCAAAAGAATTGCTTGAGCCCAAGAGTTTGAAGTTGCTGTGAACTATGATGCCATGGCACTCTACCAAGGGTGACAAAATGATACTGTCTCAATAAAAAAAAAAAGAAAGAAAGAAAAAACCAAGAGAGCAGCACACACTAACCAAGAGAGCAACCGGCAGCAGTGTCAATACTTTGATGGACTGTAAGACTCTTAATTTTTTTATAAAGTGTCATAATAATAATTTTATTTAAAATCATTCTAAAAGATTCACATTTGCAAACTAAATTAAGTCTAAAAATATCTTCTGTTTAATATAGTATTTGGTGCATGTAAACTACATTTAACCTGAGTTAGAAAACAGACGAAAGTAACCACACGTTAAGAATAGGAGTATTGGCTCAGCGCCTGTGGCTCAGCGGGCTAAGGCGCCAGCCACGGACACCTGAGCTGGCGGGTTCGAATCCAGCCCGGGCCCGCCAAACAACAATGACGGTTGCAACCAAAAAATGGCCGTGCGTTGTGGCAGGCGCCTGTAGTCCCAGCTACTTGGGAGGTGGAGGCGGGAGACTCGCTTGAGCCCAGAAATTGGAGGTTGCTGTGAGCTGTGATGCCACAGCACTCTATCCAGGGTGACAGCTTAAGGCTCTGTCTCAAAAAAAAAAAAAAAAAAAAAAAAAGAATAGGAGTATTACCTCTTCCTGATGACATCTCCTGCCTACTCTCCAATTCTCTTTCCATTGCTTGTACTTCCCCCGCCAGAATCTCCCACTGTTGTCCTCGCTGGAATGCAGCCTAACCACAGCTCACTGCAAGCTCAAACTCTCAGGATAAGCAATTCTCCCACTGCAGCCTCCCTAGTAGTTGGAACTATAGGGGCAGGTAACCATCCCAGGCTAATTTTCCTAATTTTTTGTAGAGACAAGGTCTCTCTCTTGCTCAGGTTGGTTTCAAACACCCGGGCTCCCAAAGTGCCAGGATTACAGGTGTGAGCCACCACATCTCGCTATACAATGATTCCTAAACAAGGGAGTCACTCATTCATCTTTAATATGATATATATACATACATATATGTATTTTTTTCTTTTTTTAGACAGAGCCTCAAGCTGTCACCCTAGGTAGAGTGCTGTGACATCACAGCTCACAGCAACTTCCAACTCCTGGGCTCAAGCAAGTTTCCTGTCTCCACCTCCCAAGTAGCTGGGAGTATAGGCGCCCACCACAACGCCCGGCTATTTTTTAGTTGCAGCCATCGTTGTTTGGCAAGCCCAGGTTGGATTCAAACCCACCAGCTCAGATGTATGTGGCTGGCACCTTAGCCACTTAAGCCACAGGCACCGAGCCTAATATGATATATATTAAAATATTTTGTTGAGGGGTGGTACCTGTGGCTCAAAGGAGTAGGGCGCCAGCCCCATATACCGGAGGTAGTGGGTTCAAACCCAGCCCTGGCCAAAAACTATAAAATATTTTGATGAGGATAAGTTCCAGTAATACAAGAGTAGAGAAAACAAACCATATTTCCAGTAACACAAAATTAGCGAAATAAAGTTCTTTTTTGATAACTGATGCTAACACACTAAAAAAGCCAAACAGATTTTTATATTTAGGAAGCTGGCACCAAGGAAAAATTCTGGTTCATCATTTTGGGGGCCCTGCACAGGGACTCACTCCTATAATCCTAGCACTCTACAACAAAAGACAACAAAAACAAAATTAACATTAACAAAAAAACCCCAAAAGACCACAAGTGTGGTCTTTCAAACCAAAGAGAAAGGCTCGGTGTTTGTAGCTCAAACAGCTAAGGCGCCAGCCACATACACCAGAGCTGGCGGTTCAAATCCAGCCCAGGCCTGCCGAACAACAGTGACAACTACACCCAAAAAAAAACCAAAAACAAAAACAGACAGGAATTGTGACAGGCGCCTGTAGTCCCAGCTACTTGGGAGGCTGAGGCAAGAGAATCACTTAAGCCCAGGAGTTGGAGGTTGCTGTGAGCTGTGATGTCACTGCACTCTACAAAGGATAACAGCTTCAGGCTCTATCTCAAAGAAAAAAAAAAGAGAGATAAATATCTACACACCCTAAACCTCTTCAATAAAATAAAATCAATAAATACCCTGCTGGGGTGGGAAAGATGTGCAAATCTCTGGATATTTCTCCAAGGCTATTTATGAGCTTCATAAGAAAACAAATATTTTTTACCTCAAGCAATAAACACCAAATAATAAGAAAGGGTTCTGAGCCACACTTACCCTCCGAGCAAGTCTGCACTGTCACTTTGTTGATTCATATTGACAACCCTCAAACGGTGGCCTTTAAAAAAGAAAGAAGAAAAGAATGACTCCAAAAATTGTATTTATTTATTTGAGTCTCAAGCTGTTGCCATGAATAGAGTGCCAAGGCATCACAGTTCAACCAACCTCCAGCTCTTGGACTCAAGCAAACCTTCTGCCTCAGTTTTTCCAATTTTAGTACAGATGAGGTCTCTCTTCTGCTTAGGCTGGTCTCCAGCTGGGGAGCTCAAGCGATCTGCCCAAGTCAGCCTCCCGGAGTTCTAGGATTACTGGTGTGAGACTCCGTGCCTGCCCAACTCCAAAAACTTAGAGACAGCATCTAATGTGCTCAAGGACATGGGGACAGAACATTGGTCACATTTTTACATGTGTGTTTGCTCTGACCCTCTCATTGCACTTTCAGAAATCTTAACTGTTCAAGATTTCCATTTAGCCCTCAAAGGTAAATAAATCAAAGATGACACACTATGGTATCATTGCTGTAGTATCAAATAACGGAAAGCAACAGTAAGACCCTTCAGTAGGTCAACCTCTATAAATCTAAACTAAATAAAGTGTATAATATTTCTCAGACATTAGAAGAAACGAGGCATTATGTTTATAAACTTGTCCACTTTGCTTAACTGAATGCAACAGGTAGAGTTTAATCCCTTATCTGGTTTGAAACAAACCAAAATCTAGCCTATGTATATGCAGAACATAGATTGAAAGGAGCCAAGTTGCCTGGGGGAGGTGGCTCAGGCCAGCACTCCAGGAATCCAAGGCCTCCCAAGAGGATCCCTTGGGTCAGAAATTCAAAAGCAGCCTGAACAAAGCAAGACCTCATCTCTACTGAAACAGAAAAATTAAGAGCCAGGTGCAATGGCTCATGCCTATAATTCTGGCACTCTGGGAGCCTTAGGTGGGCAGGTTGCTTGAGCTTAGGAGTTACAGACCTGCCTGAGCAACGTGAGACCCCGACTCTACTAAAAACAGGAAATCCAGTTGGGTGTTGTGGTGGGTGCCTGTAGTCCCAGCTACTCGGGAGGCTGAAGCAAGAGGATCACTTGAACCCAAGAGTTTGAGGGTGTGGGAGCTAAGCCTCCACACTACTCTATCAAGGGTGACCAAGTGAGACTCTGTCTCAAAAAATAAATAGATGGCTTGGCGCCTGTGGCTCAATGGGCTAAGGCGCCAGCCATGTACATCTGAGCTGGCGGGTTCGAATCCAGCCTGGGCTCGCCAAACAACAATGACGGCTGCAACCAAAAAATGGCCGAGTGTTGTGGCGGGTACCTGTAGTCCCGCTACTTGGGAGGCAGAGGCAGGAGACTCGCTTGAGCCCAGGAATTGGAGGTTGCTATGAGCTGTGATGCCACAGCACTCTGTCCAGGGTGACAGCTTGAGGCTCTGTCTCAAAAAAAAAATAAAAATAAATAAAAATTAAAAAAAAAAATAGATGATACTAATAAAATAGGAAAATTAGCTGGGCATGGTAGCCCATACCTATAGTCTCAGCTACTTAGTAGGCTGAGGCAGGAGGGGATGGCTTGAGTCCAGGAGTTTAGCAGTTGCTATGAGTTAGCATAAGTCCATGGCACAGAGTGAGTTACTGCCTCATAAAAAAAAAAGATGTGGCTAGGCGCCTGCAAATCAGTGGTTACAGCATCAGCCACATACACTGGGGCTGGTGGGTTCATCCCTGGCCCAGGCCTACAATAAAAAGAAAAAAATAGCCGGGCATTGTGGCAGTGCCTGTAATCCCAGCTACTTGGGAGACTGATGCAAGAGAATCACTTGAGCCCAAGAGTTTGAGGTTGCTGTGAGCTATAACACCACGGCACTCCACCAAGGGTGACACAGTGAGACTATGTCTCCAAAAAAAAAAAAAAGATGTATAATCCTAGTACTCTAGGATGCCTTGAGCTAACAAATTCGAGACCAGCCTAAGCAAGAGCAAGACCCCAATCTCTAAAACTTGTGACAGGCACCAATAGTTCCAGCTACTTGGGAGGCTGAGGCAAGAGGATCGCTTGAGCACAAAGAATTTGAGATTGCTGTGAGCTATGACACCATGGCACTCTGTCAGGGGCAAGAAAGTGAGACTGCCAAAAAAGAAAAAAAAAAAGAAAGTGAAAGCAGAAATGGGGACATGTCAGATCTATTAAGTATAGCGTATAAATGTCTTAACACAGTAATTTAGTAAATGAGGTGAGGGATACATTAACCAGTACAATGTAAGCATTCCAAATTGTATATGAAATCAGCACACTGTACCCCATAAATGCATTAATGTATACATGATCTACCTCTTTATGATTTAATAAAAAAAAAAAAATGAAAGAAAGAAATGAACAAAGTTGACAATCTATAAACAGTGGTTGTTCTCAGAGAAACAGATTACAATGTGGTATGGTGGCACTTTTTAAACTACAGTGGTCTTTGGAAATTTTTTTTTAACTACTCAGCAAATGACTAAACGCAATAGCTCACACCTGTAATTTTAGCATTCTGGGACACCCAGGCAGGTGGGTTGCTTGAGCTCACGAGTTCAAGACCAGCCTGAGCAAAAGCAAGACCCCATCTCTACTAAAAATAGAAAAACTGAGGCAAGAAGATCGCTTAAGCCCAAGAGTTAGAGGTTGCTGTGAGCTAAGACGCCATGACACTCTACCCAGCGTGACAGCTTGAGACCTCAAAAAAAAAAACAAACCAAAAAAACTATTCAGTGTGAAGTGTCTGAGGGCAGTGATTTCCCACTAGGTAGTTTACCTGTGATGTGAGCCAAGTACTGAACAGTGGAGGTTTTGCCAGTCCCCGTCTCCCCCACAAGCAACACGGGCTCCCCTTTGCTGACGCACACTGCAAGCTGCTCAATGAGAACAGAGGATGGCCGTGTAGCAGCAAAAGTGAACTTCTCCCTGGCAATGATAAAAATGAGTATAAAAACCAGGCTGAAAGCTTCTCTTAGTGTTGCTATAAGGAATCATATTTTCTGGATTTAACAAACGAGAATAAGAAAACAGCTCACAGTAAAGGTCTTCATGCTATACAGTCTCACAACATATAAATGACAGAATTCAGTTGCTCTCCAAATACACCTGGTACTATGCTGGGCTCCACAGATCCAAAACACCAGTAAGAGAGACATACCTTAGATTAGGAAACTTAGGAGGACATCTTGAGTACATTACCTGCCTTAGTCTCAGATTCCCCCTACTGAGAAGGTGTAGACAGTCATACTAACTAGCTGTCACGGGTTGAACAGTCTTTCCCCAAAGATGCATGTCCACCCAGAACCCGTGAATGTGACCTTATTCCAAAATAGGGCCTGTAGATTTAATCAAGTGAAGATAAATTACAATGATAACTAGGGTAGACATCCAATGCATTTCCTAGTGTCCTATTAAGAGGGAGATTTGGGGCCGGGAACAATGGTTCACACCTATAATCTAAGCACTCCTAGGAGCACAAAGCAGGAGGATCAACTGAGATCAGGAATTTGAGATGAGCCTGAGCCATGAGTCCCTGTATCTACTGAAAATAGAAAAGCTGGCTCATCACCTGTAGTTTAGTAGTTAGGGTTACGGCCACATATACCAGGGCTGGAGGGTTGGAACCCAGCCCAGGCCTGCTAAATAACAATGACAACCACAACAAAAAAATAGCCGGCCTTGTGGCGGGCGCCATTAGTCCCAGCTCCTTGGGAGGCTGAGGCAAGAGAATCACTCAGGTTCAAGACTTTGAGGTTGCTGTGAGCTGTGACGTCACAGCACTCTGAGGGTGACATAGTGAGACTCTGTCTCAAAAAAAAAATGACAGACAGGTGGCTTGGTGCCTGTGGCTCAGCGGGCTAAGGAGCCAGCCACAAACATCTGAGCTGGCGGGTTTGAATCCAGCCCAGACCCGCCAAACAACAATGACGGCTGCAACCAAAAAATGGCCGGGCGTTGTGGTGGTGCCTGCAGTCTCAGCTACTTGGGAGGCGAAGACAAAAGACTCGCTTGAGCCCAAGAATTGGAGGTTGCTGTGAGCTGTGATGCCACAGCACTCTATCCAGGGTGACAGCTTGAGGCTCTCTCTCCAAAAAAAAATAGACAGACAGGTAAGAGGGAAATTTGGAGACATAGAAACACACTCAAGGAGGAAGGCCACGTGACAACACAGATGGACTAGAGAGGTACAGGTATAAGCCAAGAAAAACCAAGGACTTCTGGGAGCCAACCAGGAAGAGGCAACAAAGTTTCCTTCTCTAGACCCTTCAGGAGAAGCATCCCCCACCTTGGACCCTGCTTTCAGAACTCTAGCCTCCCAAACTAGAAGGAATAATGTCCATTGTTTAAAGCCACCAAATTTATGGTAATTTGTTATGGCAGACCTAGAACACAGAAATACCAGTTTTCAGGAGTATTACAGCCACTGCATGAGAAAGCTCAGCACAAAGTCAGGCACAGGAACAAACAGGGCCTCGATCTCAGAGTCATACACAACCCGGCCTTCAAGAGGTTTACAGACTAAGGTTAGATCCGGCTTCCTATTAGGTCCTATTAGAGTCATACACAACCCCAGCCTTCAAGAGGTTTATAGACTGAGGTTAGGATCTGGCTTCCTATTAGATCCTATTAGAGTCATACACAACCCAGCCTTCAAGAGGTTTACAGACTAAGGTTAGATCCGGGTTCCTGTTAGGTCCTATTAGAGTCATACACAACCCCGGCCATCAAGAAGTTTACAGACTGAGGTTAGATCCGGCTTCCTTCACCAAATGCAGTTAAGTGAAATCCAGGATTCACCCCAATGACCTTCATGGCCTCCTTCACCTGTGGACATGTAGTTTCACAGAACAAACTTTGGGAAAACAGTGCTCCCCCCATGCAGCACAGTGGAGAAATCACAGCATGGATGTGTTTTGTGCAGATATGGTGGGAGACGAGGCCTTCTATCATGCTCCTGGCAGCCCCCCATCGCCCACTAACTAGCTTAGAATCTCACTTACTTCTGTACGTGAACAGCCTCACTTTGTTTCCGTAAAAGCCGCACTCGACCCACTTGCACATCTAGTTCATTGATCACAATTTCTGGTTTATAAAGTTGACAGAAGAACTCAGTCTGTAGGAGGGAAAAATTTTACCTGAGCAAACATGACCATATTCTTTGAACATTTCCTCACCTAAGGAGGCTTACTGTGTCCTTCTACTTAATCCTCTACTAAGAATCGCTCCCAACTTCTAAGGTAAGTTAGGCCAAGCACAGTGTAATCCTACCACTCTGGGAGGCCAAGGCAGGTGGATCACTTGAGCTTAGAAATTGGAGACCAGCCCGAGCAAGAGCTAAAATAGCAGGGCATTGTGGCAGGTGCCTATAGTCCCAGCTACTTCGGAAGCTGAGGCAAGAGGATCACTTAAGCCCAGGAATTTGAGGTTGTGCTGAGCTATGACGACATGGCACTCTACAAAGAGCAACAGAGTGAGATTCAGTCGCAAAAAATAAAAAATAAACATTAAAAGACAGGCATGTTAATCAAGGAATTTTTTTTCACTTAACAAATTTCTAATACTATGTTTTTGAAAACACTGATCATGTTTCCCTGACACTGTACTTTTTACACATTCAAATAAGCCTCTGCCTATATCTGAAGTGAACATGTTGACATATTCCAACAGAGTGATAAGTATGCTCTACACCTAAAAATCTAGAAGAAATCAGAGAAGTCTTTCTCCAGCTAAGTTTTCCTCTTCTTTGCTCTTTTTCTTTTCCCCAGAGACAGAGTGTCATTGTGTCACCCTGGGTATAGTGCTGTGCCATCATAACTCATAGCAACCGCAAACACTTGGGCTTACTTCCCTAAGCCTCTAAGTAGCTAGGACTACAGGGGCCCACCACAATGCCTGGCTATTTTTAGAAATGGGGTCAGCCTCCCAAGCTTTCCTCTTCTTTAGATTTCCAACAGCTACTCTTTTTTTTGTCCCCAGTACTAACCTAAAGAACCCAGGTTTAGTTCAGTTTGGGGACAGAAGTAAAAGAAGCAAAATGTTATGGGAAAATGAGCCCCTCTCCAACCAAAGAAGATGAGTACTGATCAGTCAAAGCCAATCACAGTGGTTTCATTCCTCTCACCTACTACAGTTTACGTATTTCATTGTTTAAGCTCCTTTCATTACAGTACTGTCTTACCACCATCTGAAATCATCCTATTTCATCCCAAGAAAAATCATTAGTATTGCAGTTCCCAATATAAGGATTTTTAGTCATCATTCTTTTGTCAGATAACTGCCTCAAGATAAGCCCCAGACATTTCACCAGCCACCAACACCACTGCAGAAAGGCTCTCTTCCTCCAAAAATGCATATTTTCATATAAAATAATGGCAAAGTGTTAACATCAGCAATGAACCTAAGTAGGAAGTACACAGCTATTCTTTTCAACTTTTCTGATGGAAAATAATAAAAAGAAGGAACAGGCTGGGCACCCATAGCTCAGTGGTTAGGGCGCTGGTGGGATGGAACCCAGCCCGGGCCTGCGAAAATAACAATGACAACTACAACAAAAAAATAGCTGGGTGTTGTGGTGGGCACCTCTAGTCCCAGCTACTCAGGAGGCAGAAGCAAGAGAAACAATGGCAACAACAACAAAAGCAACAACAACAAAAATAGCTGAGCATTGTGGCAGGCGCCTGTAGTCCCAGCTACCTGGGAGGCTGAGGCAAGAGAATAGCTTGAGCCCAAGAGTTTGAGGTTGCTGTGTGATGCCCTGGCACTCTACCGAGGACAACATAGTGAGAGTCTGTCTCAAAAAAATAAAAATAAAAAATAAAAAGATGGAAAAAAAAATCTGTGCACTGAACTGCACGAACAAAGGTGTTATTAGGACACAGTTATAGTGCTGAATCTGTAAACCACGGAATAAAATGTTCAATAAAACACTGGGTAAGCATACACTAACAGGACATGAGAAAGGTCACAGACAGTGGGAATTTTCTGCTCACGATACATATCAATAAACTGCTAACTTTTATAGAGGTGTAAACATTGCAAAAAGTATTCAGGTAAGGATCAGAGACCAGCAAGTAAATATCTCAGCTTTCTTTCAATAGGTAAATCAAAAGTAGCACCACATACCTTTTTCTTAGAAATGTTCAATTTGCTTCCAATAACTTCTGCCATTCTCAGTTTGCTTGTATGCTCAGAAAGCATTGCTGTGAAACAGTCCAGAGCCTATTAAAATAACCAAAATAAATGACAGCTATTTTTAAATATAATGCATTAATCACAGAGCATCACTTTCAGGACACAATGGGTAGGAATGTAAAATTCATCAGGAACACTTTCAAAGGACCAAAGGGAATGCAAGTAAGGTAGCAACGCCAGGTTCAGCACCTTATATTTGGAGAGTCAGGACACCAACAGACGTAATTTGCAAATCCTAACTTCAGGCAAAGCAATGAGTGTTAACACTCAGGTATCTGATTCATGTGAAAAACGACCCTCATAGAATGCCAAAGTAACACCAAAAGATTGCTTTCCTGGTTGAGCCTGGTGGCTCACGGTGGTAATCATATCACACTGGGAGGCCAAGACAGGGAGATCCCTTGAGCTCAGAAGTTTGAGATCAGCTTGAGCAAGAGTGCGACCCTATTTCTACTAACAGTAAAAAAATTAATTGAGCATGGTAGCACAGCCTACTCTCCCAGCTACACAGGAGGATGAGACAGGAAGATCACTTGAACCAGGAATTTGAGGTTGCTATGAGCTATGACGCCACTGCACCCTGCCCTGGGAGAGGGGAGTGAGGGTGAAGGAGGGAGGAAAGTAGGAAGAACCAAAGATCACTTCCTAGCTGCAAGGGAAAACACAGTGACCAGTATAACACACCACTTGGTCACTATCCGGACCACCTACTCAACCCTAACAATAACCAGTTATGCCTTCTTTAGGAATAAAATATAAAGTACCACAACATATGGATTCTGCCCAAGAAAGAATCTAAAATGCTGAATCCATCAAACATTTTGTTAAACTTCTACTTAACATGAATTACCCCCTAAATGTCCTTTATATGTGAAAATTTATAAAGAATATATCCAGGCTCAATCCCCATACCTCTGTGGTTAGGGCGCCAGCCACATACACTAAGCCCGAGCTTGCTCAACAACAATGACAACTACAACAAAAAAATAACCACTAGGCATCGTGGTGGGCGCCTGTAGTCCCAGCTGCTTGGGAGGCTGAGGCAAGAAAATCGCTTAAGCCCGAGAGTTGGAGGTTGCTGTGAGCTGTGACACCACAACCCTCTACCAAGGGCGATACAGTGAGACTCTATCTCAATAAAACAAACAAATTAAATAAATAAATAAATAATATATCCAGTCTCTGTCCCCAATTCTTGGTGCAGAGGTGTCAAAAAACCCTTGGAAATACTCCAGTGAGGAGTGTTTATTATTCATTCACTCTAAGTTCCTGTGCACCACACCTGAATTTATGCTAATGCAGTAATTCACAGTGGATTCTTAGTTTCAAAAGAACAGAAAGACCAAGCTCATGATTAGAGGACTGAAACTTTCAGCAACATCCCCAGTCGCTGGGGAATGGGTTCAATCACGTGGCCAATGACATAAGATACCCAGAGCCACAGAATGCCCTGACTGGTGAGCATGCCGACATGTCAGAAGGTGGGCAGCAGACCCTGCTTGGAGGACCCTCGCATACCTTGCCCCAAGTATTGCTCCCATTTAGTTATTCTAAGTTGGATACTATAATAAGACTGTAATTGAAACTCCATCATGTTCAGTGAGTTTGGTGAGTCCCTAACTACTGAATCTGAGGGGGTCACGAGAACCTCCCAATTTATAGCTAGTGGGCCATATGTATCAGTGCCCAACCCCCTGATTTGCAGCTGGGGTCTGAAGTATAAACAGTTTCCTGTACACGGTTAAATCTGCGGAGTCTATATTAAACCTGGGTAACATCAAAATTGGGATTGAATTGGCCGGGCATGGTGGCTCATGCCTGTAAGCCTATCACTCTGGGAGGTCAAGGCAGGTGGATCCCCTGGAGTTCTACAATTAGGTGGTGGCGGTGGTGGTATAATTCTGTGTATAATCTAAAATAATCTCAAACTATTCTTCTTATGAAAATAATAACACAGTAAGGCCTCCACATCTGACCACCTTGCAATACTGACCACCTCCTTGAGCTGACCTAATTTTCATAGACCAACGTGCACCACCTGGACATATCAGGACAGTGGACCTTGTTCCTTATGTTACCTTACCACCTCTGTACATTGACCATTTTGTTGCAGTGCATTTGGTGATCAATTTGCAGAGGTTCTACCTATTTTAAAACCACAAAAAAAAACTTTTTTTTAAAGAGACAGAGTTTGATTTTGTCACCCTCGGTAGAGTGCCATGCCATCGCAGCTCACAGCAACCTCCAGCTCTTGTGCTTAGGCAATTCTCTTGCCTCAGCCTCCCAAGTAGCTGGGACCACAGGTGCCCACCACAACGTTCAGCTATTTTTGTTGTTGTTGTTGCTGTGTGGCCGGGGCTGGGTTCAAACCTACCACCCTTGGTATAGGGGGCCAGCGCCCTACTCACTGAGCCATAGGCGTTCCCCCACAAAACTTCCATAACATCCAATTAGCTTTTCTTTTTCTTTTTCTTTTTTTTTGAGACAGAGTCTCACTATGTCGCCCTCAGTAGAATGTCGTGGTGTCACAGCTCACAGCAACCTCAAACTCTTGGGCTTAAGTGATTTTCTTGCCTCAGCCTCCAAAGCAGCTGGGACCACAGACGCCCACCACAAAGCCCACCACAGCTTTTTTTGGTTGCAGCTGTCATTGTTGTTTAGCAGGCCCAAGCCGGGTTTGAACCCGCCAGCCTCGGTGTATGTGGTTGGCACCATAACCTCTGAGCTGCCAGTGCCGAGCCCCAATTAGCTTTAAGACAACTTTAGTTCAGTGTTAATTAGCTACAGGTAACCAGCCCGACTGAGATTAAAGAAAAACTCTGATAGCAATCCAGGGACAGAAAATAACAACATAAATTAACAGCCTTATTGAGCAAAGTGAAAACAGACAGCACGACAGTATCTTACCTCTTGAAAAATACTGAATGATGGTGATGAAGATGAATTGTCAAAGCTGTGAGCAATCCTATTACACCAATTCAGTAGATCCCTTTTTAAAAGAGAAGAAATAAAAGACCAAAGACATCAGAATTTAGTCAGCCCACTGTAAGTCTGGGCACATCCGACAACTTTCTCCTTTTTTTTTTTGTAGAGACAGTCTCACTTTGTCACCCTCCGTAGAGTGCCGTGGTGTCACACAGCTCACAGCAACCTCCAACTCCTGGGCTTAGGTGATTCTCTTGCCTCAGCCTCCCGAGTAGCTGGATAGTAGCACTACAGGTGCCCGCCACAACGCCAGGCTATTTTTTTTTTTTTTGTCTTGCAGTTCGGCCGAGGCCAGGTTTGAACCCGTCACCCTCGGTATATGGGGCCAGCACCCTACTCGCTGAGCCACAGGCGCCACCCTAACTTTCTCCTTCTTGGGAGGGATGTGAAGCTAAAAAGTGTTAGGGAGGATGTGAAGTTAAAAAGTGTTAGCCTCCCAAGTAGCTGGGACTACAGGCGCCCAACACAATATCCAACTAGTTTTTCTATTTTTAGTAGAGACGGGGTCTCTCTTTTGCTCATGATGCTCGAACTCCTGAGCTCAGGTAATACACACGCCTTGGCCTCACGGAGTGAGAGGAATATAGGTGTGAACAACCCCACTCGGCTATTTCTATTTTTTTTTAGCAACAGGGTCTTGCTCTGTCACCCAGGCTGGAGTGCAGTGGTGTCACTACAGTTCACTACAACCTCAAATTCCTGGGTTCAAGTGATTTTCCCATCTCAGCTTCCTAAGCACCCACCACCACGCCCACCTAATTTTTTGTTGAGTTGGGGGTGGGGGGTAGGGGGAAGGTCTTTCTATGCTGCCCAGGCTGGTCTCAAACTCCTAACCTCAACGGATCCTCTCACTTTGCCCCTCCCAAAGTTCTGGGATTATAGGCATGAGCCACCACACCCAGCCAAAAGTTATTTTTTTGAAGTTCAATATAATTAGGCGGGCGTTGTGGTGGGCGCCTGTAGTCCCAGCTACTGGGGAGGCTGAGGCAAGAGAATCGCCTAAGCCCAGGAGTTGGAAGTTGCTGTGAGCTGTGTGACGCCTCGGCACTCTACCAAGGGCGATAAAGTGAGACTCTTTCTCTACAAAAAAAAAAAATAATAAAATAAAGTTCAAAATAACATTACTTTAACCAAGGCTTCCTAATCAGTAAGTACAGATCTGAAAAGAGGATATGACACTATGAAGTAACATAGAAGTAATCTGACCTCTCATTACCATTTACTTCTACCTGATAAAAAATTCTGAGGGAACCATTTTTAAAATCTCAACTCAAAAAAGTGTTGAGTCCAGGGCGGCGCCTGTGGCTCATCAAGTAGGGCACCGGCCCCATATACCGATGGTGGCAGGTTCAAGCCTGGCCTTGGCCAAACTGCAAAACAGAAAAATAGCTGGTTGTCATGGCGGGTGCCTGTAGTCCCAGCTATTCGGGAGGCTGAGGCAAGAGAATCACCTAAGCCCAGGAGTTGGAGGTCGCTATGAGCTATGTGACGCCACGGCACTCTACCAAGGGTGATAAAGTGAGACTCTGTCTCTACAAAAAAAAAAAAAAAAAAAAGTGTTGAGTCCAGCACCTTAGAGATAATTCTCTTCCCTCAAGGACTGGTCTTTTGCTCTCTCTCCTGGATTCTGAAACTTCCTCAGGTGCCTGTTGACACCCAACCCAACCATTATCCCGAGAGTGATGCTTTTCTCCAGTAAGCTGGATATAAATGTCGAGCAGGTGCTCAGCTACTGTCAAGAGGCTGGGATATCTGCTTTGAAGAATCTGAGAGAAGAAAAAAACAAAGAGAATTTAACAGAAGGCATAATGATTTTTAAAAGCACACATAACCTGTTGCTGACACCAGTTAGACAAAAAAACAGATTTCTCTATGAAATCAGTCATCTTTACCAAGTATAAGAACTTGAAATCCACACCTGATCCCACTCACCCACCTACCCAAAACCCCATGACTTTTCTTCTACCCAGAACTCAGTTATCTGGCAGTCACACCATCTCTAACACAACTTAGGGGAAAAAAAAGTCAGATTGTAAGAGTCTCCAAGCAATCAAAACAAATGCATCCAAATCCAAGGAATTTATTCATTTAAAAATTCTTTCAGCTCTACATCTGTGGCTCAAGCGGCTAAGGCGCCAGCCACATACACCTGAGTTGGCAGGTTCGAATCCAGCACGGAGCCCACCAAACAATGACGGCTGCAAACAACAAATAGCCAGGCATTGTGGTGGGTGCCTGTCGTCCCAGCTACTTGGGAGGCAGAGGCAGGAGAATTGCTTGAGCCCAGGAGTTGGAGGTTGCTACGAGCTGTGATGCCATGGCTCTACCCAGGGTGACAGCTTGAGGCTCTGTCTCAAAAAAATAAAAAAACAAATAAAAAAACATACTGATCCAGAACTCTGAGGGCAGGAGTAGGGCGCTGACTCCGCGTGCCAGAGGTGGCGGGTTCAAACCCAGCCCTGGCCAAACTCTGCAAAAAAAAAGAAAAACTTTTGGCTTGGTGCCTGTGGCTCAAGCGACTAAGGTGCCAGCCACATACACCTGAGCTGGCAGGTTCGAATCCAGTCCGTGCCCACCAAACAACAATGACGGCTGCAACCAAAAAATAGCAAGGCGTTCTGGCGGGTGCCTGTAATCCCAGCTACTGGGGAGGCGGAGGCAGGAGAATCGTTTGAGCCCAGGAGTTGAGGTTGCTATGAGCTGTGATGCCACAGCACACTACTCAGGTTGACAGCTTGAGGCTCCAGCCACATGCTTCAGGGCCGGTGAGTTCGATCTCAGCCCGTGCCTGCTATACAAAAAAAACAAAAAAATAACAAAAAAAAAATAGCTGGGCATTGTGGCGGGCACCTGTAGTCCCAACTACTAGGGAGGCTGAGGCGAGAAAATTGCTTGAGCCCAAGAGTTTGAAGTTGCTGTGATCTACTGATTACACCACAGCACTCTACCAAGGGTGACAAAGTGAAACTGTCTCAATTAAAAAAAAGAAAAGGCTAAGGCACCAGCCACATACATCAGAGCTGGCGGGTTCGAATCCAGCCCGGGCCTGCCAAACAACGACAACTACAACCAAAAAATAGCCAGGTGTGGTGGCAGGCACCTGTAGTCCCAGCTACTTGGGAGGCTGAGGCAAGAGAATCGCTTGAGCCCAAGAGTTTGAGGTTGCTATGAGTCTACCAAGGGTGACAAGTGAGACTCTGTCTCAAAAAAAAAAAAAAAAAGAAACAAATCATAATGAAAGAAATTTATGGCTGGGTGCAGTGGCTCATGCCTATAATCCTAGCACTCTGTGAGGCCAAAGCAGGTGGATCCTTTAAGTATAGGAGTTCAAGGCTCGGCGCCTGTGGCTCAACAGGCTAAGGCGCCAGCCATGTACACCTGAGCTGGCGAGTTCGAATCCAGCCCGGGCCCGCCAAACAACAATGACGGCTGCAACCAAAAAATGGCCTGGCGTTGTGGCGGGCGCCTGTAGTCCCAGCTACTTGGGAGGCAGAGGCAGGAGACTCACTTGAGCCCAGGAATTGGAGGTTGCTGTGAGCTATGATGCCACAGCTCTCTATCCAGGGTGACAGCTTGAGGCTCTGTCTCAAAAAAAAAAAAAGTACATATGATTCCAATC
>CAUYRH010032221.1:0-14619 GCA_963574655.1 Perodicticus potto | reverse complement strand
TTTCAGGAAGCTATCTCGGCTCTTAGAGTGCTTAATGTGCTCAATACGAACATTAATCCTCTTGGCAAGGATCTTGCCCTTAACTTGTTTGTTTACAACAATGCCAACAGCATGCTGGGTAACATTGTAGACTCTTCCAGTTTTGCGATGGTAACATTTGTGTGGCATGCCTTTTTGAACAGTACCCATTCCCTTGATGTCTACAATATCACCTTTCTTGTAGATTCGCATATATGTGGCCAAAGGAACAACTCCATGTTTTCTAAAAGGCCTGGAGAACATGTAACGGGTGCCTCTCCTCTTTCCCTTTGTGTTTGTCATTTTGGTGAATTACTGGAAGATGGCGTCTCCGGCCGAAAAAAAAGCTCAAATCTTTTTTCATTCAGGCTAATATGGACCATAGTCATATTGCACTTTGTATTAAAGTTGACTTCACTGTTACCTTTCCAAAGTTAAATCTGGGCTTATAATGGAGACACAACAACAACCAAGGAAGCAAAATGGAAGAGAAATTCTCTGTGTCATGTTGCTTATTCTTCAGTTACTCCTTGACCCTATACTTTGTCTTATTCCCTACAGGAAATCTAGGCAGGGAAGCTACCTCAAGTAGCTTTTAGTCCAGGATAGGAAGTGAAGCCATCAGAGCAGTACAGGGAGAGTGCTATATCATTCAAGGAGGACATTATTTACATCTTAGAGAAAGCAGGGAAAGTGCTAAGAAGGAGGTGCCAGCAGTAAGTTAAACAACTTAAAAATACATAGGGCATAGAGATGCTTAGTCAGTAGTCCAACAGAAACTAGTACAGGTAGACACAAGAGCAGGTAGGCAGCATGTTGTCTGCCCAGCCAGGAGCTTCATTTGGCAGGATGGGAATGATGGGCTCTATGTGAAAGTTTTCGCCTACCGTCATGAACCTTGAACAACAGACTTAAGAAATTTGTAGATAAACAGCAAAGTGATTGAAAAGTTTCAAGAAGAAAATGATATAATTAGACTTAACAGGAAGATTATGTTATCAGTCTCTTTTGGTTTTGAGGGGTGGGTGCTAAGATTTTACTTAGATTAATATGCATATCTTCCTCACTAATTTGTGATGTTCTCGAAGAAGAAGACCATGTTGGAATCAGTTTTTGTACCCCTGGCTGGTGTTTGACATCCAGTGTGATTGGTATTATGTGAGGAGAGTGGTATGTGGAAGGGATCAGAATGAATGTAGAGAAGTTGAAGATGAAGTAGTCCAGACCTCAGCACTACAGGGACTAAACCAGGGTTGAGGAAACTGAGGGAACAGCATCTTAGTCTGTTCAGGATGCTATAATAAAATTCGTTAAACTGGGTAATGTATGCATATGAACAACAGAAACTTACTCTTCGCAGTTACAGAGGCTGCAGAGTCCATGATCAAGGTACTGGTAGTTTCATTGTCTAGTTAAGGCCTGTTCCTCATGGAGGGCACCTTCTGTATGTCCTCACATGGTAGAAAGGAGGGACAAACTCTCTTGGACATCTTATAAGGACCGCAATCCCATTTATGAGGGAAGGGATCGCCTCCCTAAGGCCCCATCTCTTAATAGCACCACACTGGGGAGAATTGTGGGAGAACACAAACATTCAGACCACATCAAAGAGGAAATAAAGTGTGGGCAGTTGTAAGGATACGGATTTCACGCAACACAGATTGAGTGGTGCTCTTTTTTCATAACAGGACTTACTGTTCTGGGGATTGTCATCTTTCAGATTGGAATATATAAAGAAAGTTAATTTCTATGACTTTTCATTTTTGGCATATTCTTTGTTTATATGACATTTTCTTAAGAAAATTAAATTTTAAATAATTTATGAAGCCATTTTTTTTGTGGGGCAGTTATATATGTAAAGTTTCTTTTAGTTCCTCCAGGATTTTAGAGTATTGGAGTATTTATAAATGAGAAAGAGAAAAGTAGTAGAATCAGGGGGACCAGTTCATTATGAAGGACAAAAATCCTTGTGGTTTGGGAAGCTGAGGCAAGAGAATCGCGCCTAGGCCCAGGAGTTGAAGGTTGCTGTGACTGTGTGATGCCGCAGCACTCTACCAAGGGTGATAAAGTGAGACTCTGTCTCTAAAAAAAAAAAAAAACCTTGTGATTGTCTCTGTGTGATCTTTGATAACAAAAATTAAGAGGTTTGATCTCCCTTTTAGGTGACAGGAGCTTGTTGTCTGTTTCTGGCTGGGAAAGTAGAAGAAACACCAAAAAAATGTAAAGATATCATCAAAACAGCTCGTAGCTTATTAAATGATGTTCAGTTTGGCCAGTTTGGAGATGACCCAAAGGTAAGAACCATAACTTCTTGCCTTTAAATCTTGATTCCTCATGGTAGCATTATGAAACTGTTCCTTACGTTGACAGGGGTATCTGCCACTGTCTTGAGCTCTAACAGGACCTTGTATAGAAGGTACTCCCTGCTTTTGTGGGAGAATAGGGAAAAATAATGTATCTAACACTTAATGCACTTGCTTGGTGCCCAGTAGTGTTCTAAGCACTATCGAGGCAGTCCCCTCATTGACATTAGCACTTTTCTTCTTAGATTTAGCAGTGATGGCAGGATCATATCTCCAGCTGGCTCCTGGGTCAAACAAGTGCATATGCTACATGTACATGTACAGATGCCCTACATATGCCGTTTATCTTTTGTTTCCCAAGAATATTAGAAGGTTTCAGTGTTTGCAGCACTTTCAGGAGTTAACAAGACCCAAGGATGCTTTTGTACATATTGTGGCCACAATTAACACTAATATTTTGTAAATATTGTCAGTATAGCACTGTCCTTAAATTTAATTATGTATCTGTTAGCCTATTTATAAAACTGAACCTATTAGGAACTCATATTAATAATTAAAAATCCAACCATCAGATAAAGTTTTCAGTGCCCATGGGTATTTGATTTTTACCATCTCATGAGGCCCTGTGCCCTGGGTGTGACAAGTCCAAGTGTGGGGACATGCTATACGTCAGTCAAGTCTTGATCCTGAGGCAGGTGAATCTTGTGGCTGACAAGCTGTGGTTAAGCATTAGGCATCAAACAGATCTGGGCCCATGGCAGCACTGGTGTGTACTGTCCCCGAGTGCCTTGGAGAAGTCCCCCATGACTTTGAGCTTATACCCACTATAGCATCAAATCAGAATACCAAGCCCTGGTCCAGGCACAGTGAAATAAAGGTTCTGTAGCCCCGATAGTAAAAGGGGGATTGCCATACCGATTAGACCTGAAAGGGCAAGAGAACTCTGCATCTGCCCCTTCCTCTGCCTTGTGCAGTTTTCCCAGACATGATTTGGAAAATGGCCAAAGGAGAGCACCCTGGATCTGGGAGCAGTGAAGACATCTTGGAAGATGCCTTCCTTGACAGAGAACAAGGGCACTTATTTGGGGGAGGCAGTGTAAGTATTTAGGCAAAATAAGACTGTGAAACACATGGAACGTTTTCTGCCTTAGCTGTGTAGTTTATCCCTATAATCATCATGTATTCAGCAAATATTTTAGCCACTGTGTTAGGCTCTAGACCTAAACACTTGGCAAAACAGACATGGTCTTTCCTTAATGAGAGGATGAATTTCAGTCAAGTAATCATATAAATAACTATTTTATTATAACTATGGTAAATGCTATAAAAGATCATTTAAAGGTGCTATGACGGTATTCCACCCAGAGACCTGGACAAGTACCCCAGAGAAATATGGAGCTGAGAGAAAGCTTCCCTATGGAATGATGTTTAATTGAATATTTGGAACCACAAAGAGAGGGCAGGCCTTGGGCTGTCTTGTGGCACTAAATGGACTATAACCTGGAAGCCAGTTGGCACACTTGGTAAAAGAATTGTTTCTAAATTTAGAGGAAATGTTGAAGCTGCTGGGGAACAGGTAGTGACAATGATAAGCAAAAGAAATAAAGTTGTTTTAATACTCTGTGAAAGTTACTGAGATTTTAAAAAGCTTTCATGAGAAAACATTTAAGGAAACTAGAGTAAAAAAACCTTGCCATGTTATTTGGAGTAGTAAATCATTATAGAATCATATCTGTATCCTATGAAGTAATGCCGTATTTCCTTTTTTTTTTTTTAATTTGTTATTAAATCATAACTTTGTACATTGATGCATTTATGGGGTTCAGGATACTGCTTCAATGTACAATGTGAAATGCTTACATTGAACTAAGTAACACATCCATCACAATTATACTCATTGCTAAATAGTTTTGAAATGTACCACTGCATCATGTACATTAGGTGTGGTCCCCCCACTTGTAAATGAAAAGCTGTTACCTGCGTGTCTGCTTTTTCTGAAGTTAATAGGTTTATGCAAACAGTTGGTGAGATTTTCAGTTCTCTACAAAGCCCTTTCTTCTCTGATCCCAAATAAGTAATTCTAATTTGTTCTTCCCTGTACAGTGTCTTGGTTGTGTTTTACATTGTCTTCAGTGCTAGATACAATCAGGCTAGGCTGCATAGCAGTTGAATTCAAAAAGTGCCTATTTAGGGACGTTAGCTAGTTAGTATAATAAAAGAGGAGATTTCATTTGCAATAGCAACCGTTAAATATCCAAAGAGAAACCTTGTGGAAGCCTTGTTGGGAGTGGAGAGGACTTTAAAAATCCTAAATGACTGAAAAGATTTTAACAAATAAATTTTTGATACTTAAAATCTCCATTTTTCCTAATTGTTCTGTACATTCAGTGAGTTCTCAGTCAGAATATTGATAGCTTTTTTTTTTTCTGGAATGATATTAAGTAAAATGATCCTAAAATTCAAGCGAGAAGGGATATGCAAAAATAAGAAACTTCTTGAAAAAGAGGAGTAATAATGGAACTACCGTTTCCTTTCCATATCCTTTTGATCCTGGTACAGAAGTAGATCAATGAACAGAAAACATTTTATATGTATATATATGTATATATTTATACATACACAAAGTTTAGGATGTGATCGGAGTAACATTTTAAATAAGAACCGATAACTTGGGCAGCGCCTGTAGCTCAGTGAATAGGGCGCTGGCCCCATATACCAAGGGTGGCAGGTTCAAACCTGGCCCCTGCCAAATTGCAATAAAAAAATAGCTGGGCATCGTGGCAGGCGCATGTGGTCCTAGCTACTTGGGAGGCTGAGGCAAGAGAATCGCCTAAGCCCAAGAGCAGGAAGTTGCTGTGAGCTGTGACACTACGGCACGAAAGGAAGGAAGGAAGGGAGGAAGGGAAGGAAGGGAGGAAGGGAGGAAGGGAAGGAAGGGAGGAAAGGAAGGAAAGGAAGGAAAGGAAGGAAGGAAAGGAAGGAAGGAAGGAAAGGAAGGAAGGAAGGAAAGGAAGGAAGGAAAGGAAGGAAAGGAAAGGAAGGAAGGAAGGAAGGGAGGAAATGATAACTTATTCTGTAAATGATGTTGGGACAGCTAATTTCCAATCATGAAAGATTTAGGTATAAAAATAAGGTGCTTCTATTCACACATATACGTATGTGCCTGTGTATGTATTCACATTCATACATACATACTGTAGGTAAAACTTACTGAGTTTTCATGAGGTTGGTTATTATAATCTGTTTCTTAAAGTTTCAGTGAAAATTCCTCAGGGATTGTTTTGTTTTTTTTAAACGGGGGTCTTGAAAGAAACTACAATTGAATCCAATTATCTATAAAGTAAAACTAAATTTTATAAAGAGAGACTCATGTATGTATTAAAAGTAATAATATTTCTGAGGATCTTTATTTTGTTTCCCAGGTTTTTTGTTTTTTGTTATGGGTTTTTTGGTTTTGGTTTTTTTTTTAGTTAACCTTGTGATTATTTTATCTTCCTCCTTTGAGTTCTTCTCAGAATTTGTTAGTATCTCTGTTAAAAACCTGAGAAAGAGGAGAAAAGGAATAAAAAAGTTGTTAAAATATAACTTGAAGAGAGAATAAATAGACAAGAATGCTCAGTTTTTAAATGCTATTTAAAACTTGTGATGGTAATTATTATCCCAACATTTGCTTTTTTATTTTTAGGAAGAAGTAATGGTTCTGGAAAGAATCTTACTGCAGACCATAAAGTTTGATTTACAGGTAGAACATCCATACCAATTTCTACTCAAATATGCAAAACAACTCAAAGGTAAGAAAAAGTTTTTTAAAGAATGCTGTTATTCTAAAATCACTTCTTTATAATATGATGATACTCAAATTACGCTTCTCAAAAGAAGAAAATAGGAAGTTCAGTGCGTAAAGTACTGAAGACATAGTTTGCTTGGACAATTCAGTATCTTACCTGTTAATGCTATTTCTTTTATGCATAAATGACTCTGTCATCTAGTTGACAAGTGATATGAAAGACAGGAAAATGAGGGAGGGTTAATGGTGGGACCACACCTATGGAGCATATAGCAAGGGTACAAGTCAAATCTATCACATATAGAACACAAAATGTCTTAACGCTTTGATTAAGTAAATGAGGTGAAAGCTATGTTAATTCATAGGATGTAAGCACTCCAATTTGTACAAATAATCAACACATTGAATCCCACAAAGGTATTCATGATCTATATATATATATGACTTAATAAAAAAAAAAAAGACAGGAAAATGAGTCAGAATGTTCTAAAAATAGACTAATAAAATTAGTCTTGGAGCCAGGTTTCTTATAAATGGTGGTTTAGTATAGGTCATGTGGGGAAAGAACAGAGAGAAGATACGGACCCATATCATTTGTCCTCATTTCCCAGGCTCAGGCTCTTGGCTGTGTATTGGAATGATGCTAAGTACATAGAAGTTTTAAATAAATTCTTGTGGAGTTTTTTTTCTATTACTAATAATTTACCTTTTCCTCCCCACTTCTAGGAGATAAAAACAAAATTCAAAAGCTGGTTCAAATGGCATGGACATTTGTAAATGACAGGTATTCATGTTCAAATGAATGTTGATTTAATTATAGTATTTTAAAATAAGTAGAGACTTTATAGCTCATTTAACCCAAACCCCTTATTTTGTATCAGAGGAAACTGACTTGCTCCTACTTAAAGAGCCAGTTAATCAGTCACATTTCAATGGTGAGGGGGTGATCAGGGACTACCCCTACCAACATTTTTTTATCCACGTGTTGTCTTGTCCTCTTTCTCATTCTGGATTTAACATGCTCAGAAACACTAATAAATACCGATGTACTAAAAGCACCTTCAAAGGGGTCCATCCCCGATCACCCCCTACACACACTGAAATGTGATGGCTTAATGGCCAAGCTGGGGCTAACGATCACTTCATCTGCTTCCCAGCAGAGAGGTTTCTTTCTGCCCTGCCATGACATGGTGGTGTGAGATGCTGAAATCTTATCACCAGTTTGAAATACAAGTCCAGAATGGTATTCCAGAGAATTTTGACAACTAAATACATAGACCCCCATTTGTTTCTATAAAAAAAATACTTTCCTATAATGGTTTTAAAGTCTGTTCTTCTTACAGCCCAGAATTTAATGAGGTGCTGTGGTGAGGAACAGAATGCCTATGGATAGAGTTGCTGTAAGCCCTACCCTGTGATAGTCAGAGAAGCCTCTCATATTTGACCTCCTCATAAGATTTCATTAGAAGAAGCAATTCAGTGGCTAGGATTTCAGTAATTTAAAGAACAAAAACCATTTTCATTTGTATTTCATGAAATGTGTAGCTATTTTTGAATGTGCTAAAATCCTTCTGATTCTTTAAGAAACAAATTAGTAACTATGGTTAACTGAATTTGATACCTTTACAAGACTAAAGGCTTCCTTTTTTATTTACAGTTAATCATGTTTAGGGGAGAATAAGCAAATTAACATTTAAATATGGCATCTAATCTGCATGCGTTGGTTTAATTATAAGTATTAGATCATACAATTCAGGTAATCTTTTTTTTCTTTTTCTTTCTTTTTCTTATTGGTGCATACAAGTCTCTGCACCACCTTGTCACTACAGTGGGAACCAGAGATCATAGCAGTAGCAGTGATGTATCTTGCAGGACGTTTGTGCAAATTTGAAATACAAGAATGGACGTCTAAACCCATGTATAGGAGATGGTGGGAGCAGTTTGTTCAAGATGTCCCTGTTGATGTTTTAGAAGGTACTGTGCATGCTGAACTTTCTTGTGGTAATGTTCCATGTTTACTCTGCCTGTGAACCTTGAGTCCCAAGAATGGATTTTCCGAAATTGGTACATGTAAGGAATTTTTCAGAAGCATCTTTAATTAAACTCGAATGTATAAGTTATTTCTTTGTCGAAGTTCATAGTTTTGGTGAACTAAAAAATACTCACTAGTGTTGTGCATAATAAAGATTGGGTTGCACATGTGATTTTTGCTTATTGGTCTTTGTAGGGAAATCATAACTAATTTTTTGCTAGGTAAAATTGTATCTAAAATACGAATTTCTGCTAAATATAATTGTCGGCTATCATTTAGACATCTGCCACCAAATCCTGGATCTTTACTCACAAGGAAAACAACAGATGCCTCATCACACCCCCCATCAGCTGCAGCAGCCCCCATCTCTTCAGCCTACACCACAAGTGCCACAAGTACAACAGTCACAACCGTCTCAAGGCTCTGAACCATCCCAGCCCCAACAGAAGGACCCCCAGCAGTCAACCCAGCAGCAGCAGCAGCAGCAGCAACAGCAACAGCAGCAGCAGCAGCAAGCACAGCAGCCCAAGAAACCCTCTCCACAGCCTAGTCCTCCCCGACAGGTTAAACGAGCCGTGGTGAGTGGCCTGTGGCAGGGCCCTGGACATGGTGAGCTTTTCAAATGGCTGTACCACACCTGAACACCATTCCCATTTCTGACAGATTGAACTGAACACAAGAAGGGGGTGACTCACCCAAACTCACAGTCTGACTGTGTCAATGGGGAGCCTGAAAACTAATGTGGTCCAAGGAAGGGATCCTCTGAGAACCAGGAGGGCTGTCCTCCTAGTGCAGCCCCCACTGCCTGTGTCGTCTCTGCTAGGGCTCTGACTCCTATTAGGGTATATAGTTTCTGCGACTAGCATTGTCATTGTGGATGCTGGCTACATACAGCAGCTTGACCCCACAGAGTGAACTATTTCCTCCACTCTGGGTGGTCTTCACTACTGTGTTCTGACTACTAGAGAAATTGTCTCTTCAGTGCCCTTCATGAATGTTGAGTTCTTTAAAGTGACACAAGGTATTTGTAAAACTTTGTAGTAGTAGGAGCACAAGTCTATTTTTCTCCTTGGTAGCAACCCCACCCAGTGAGGAAGCCATTTGTTGTTCCCTAGCCCCCACAGGAAGCTATGTGGGATGCACTTTTATCAGCAAAACCAGGGATCACCTACAGGAAGTGCAGTAGGACACCAGAAATAGTGTTCAGAACCTGCTGTTCTGATGTAGTCTTTCTGTCAGAGTTGGAAAAGCGAAAGAGGAAGGGAGTAGAAATGATGATCTGTTAGAGGCCCTGCAAGTTTAGGCCAGAAATATGAGGCCATGTTCTGTCACTGTGACTCTGGGAGTGCCTGGATAATCCTAATTTTTCCTCACCATACTAGCACTTCATTAACAATTGTATATTTTCTTCTGTAACAGGTTGTCTCTCCCAAAGAAGAGAACAAAGCAGCAGGTAATTTCCTGTTCTGATTTTTTGTTTCTTAGTTTTATGTGTCTCTATACAAAACTTTAAATTCGTTTAAATTCTTAGCCAACATTGTTTCCTTTCTTACATAGATTGGCCATAAAATTTAACCTTAGAGCCCATCAAAAACTTTTCCCTGGGCAGCGCCTGTGGCTCAAAGGAGTAGGGCACCAGCCCCATATGATGGAAGTGGGGGGCTCAAACGCAGCCCCGGCCAAAAACTGCAAAAAAAAAAAAAAACTTTTCCCTGTCTGCCAGAAAAAGCACACTAGCTTCTGTGTTTCTCAGCTGACCATATATTTTTAGGTTGTATTCTAACAGTAAGTGTCAATACAGAAGACATTATTGGCAATAAAAATATACTCCATAACATATATAAAATATAATTATGAGTGTAGGAAAACTGTTGCAGCAATTTTGTTTAGAGATTCCTCATGCCCATCATAGCAGCAAGAGTCCAGGGCCACCAAGATCCCCTCATGAGCCCAAAGCTGAAGGCTGGGAAGTGGACTGTGGTGTACTGCCCAGAGAGCCACAGTGGCACAACCCTGCCTTCTTCTAAATGCATTAGGGCTTTTTCACATTTGTAGCACCCAAAGTTGATTAATCTGTTTCTATATTATAAATAGAGGAAGTGAGCAAAATCTGAAACATTACAGAACAGAAAATTAGAATTGTTTTATCTGTGTCAGTCTGCCCTGTCAGACTGAACTCTTTGAAGACAACAGATCATATTTACTCATTCATTAAACTGCTGTGAGATCTTCAAGTTAGGATAAAGCTGAATTTTTTTTCAGTGTCTTTGGAGAAATGATGAGTTCAGAACAGGTGAATTTTTTTTAGCTCCAAGTTGACAAACATTAACTGTGAGACACAAGAGTGGGCCCTGCTCCATGCCATGTGGAGTGTGCGGTCAGGATGTGATGATGTGCAGGTCTGTCAGAGAGGCAGGAGACAAGCCATACATGAACCTGGAGGAACTTTGAGCAGCTAAAGTTTAGGGGATAGAGCTTTTAGGTAGAAGGATGCAAATGGTCAAAGGAATTGACCATTTGGGGCAAATGGAGAGGAGTCTTCCTGGAGTGTAAAGAGTTGAAAGGAACTAGCTTTTGGTAGAATTGAAAATGTGGGTTAGGACCAGATCACAGAGTCTGCCTGGAGGAATATGGATTTTGCAGAGGCAGTGAAAGTCATTGGAGATAGCAGGGGGGGTGCAGGTCAAAGTTCATTTAAAAATGAGGTTCCTGGCAACAGTAAATAGGACACATGGTTGGAAATGGGGAGAAGCTTGGAGGCACCCAAGTGAGATGTGTGGGTGGGTGGTAGTGCCCCCATCGTGTGAGGTCTCAGCAACACCATGCAGCATGAGCCAACAGCCCCAGGCTGCAGAGCACTCGAAGTGCACAAACGCGTATTATCATGCACTAGCCAAGACAAAGTACACCCCAGATTACCAGGAGTTTGTAAGAAAAGCGAATGGAAAGGATCTCATTAATTAAGTTTTATATTAGTTACATGTTGTAATATAATATTTGACCTATCAGATCAAAACAAATAACATTGAAATTAATTTCAACTTTTTTTAGTTTTTAACATGGCCACTGAAAAGTTTAAAGTTGTATATATGTGGCATTTATTATATTGTTGGACAGCACTGATCTAGACAGCTTTAGCTGACTGGCTGTGGGAAGAGAGGGAGGAAGTGCATGCCTGAGGTGAGACTAATACCACTTACATGGGACAGAGGGAAAAGGTAGAGTGCAAGGTGCTAGCTGGTGGGTCTGGGGATGGCCCATGGATTTGGTGGAGAGATAGATGATAGAGATAAAGGTTTGCAGTCATCCTCTTAGAGCGAGTTGAGTGTCTGAGGAAGAAGATAAGAGAAAAGAGGTCCCTGGAGCTTAAATTCAGCCTGTGTTTGAGAGGAAAGAAACCAAGAGAAAGTGGTCAGCAGTGCCAGAGGAAATGCAAATCTGAGTGGTGTACAAGCCAGATTAAAGTATGTTTCAGGAAGGCAGAGCCACAGCATAAAAACAGAAAGAGTTCTTTCTCCATTGAGTGTGCACACCCTCTGCTTTTTAAATAGGAGATTGAACTTCTGTCTCAGTCTCTCTTGAAGACCTAGAGCTGTCATTGTGGATGCTGGTTACATGATGCTGTGTGATCCCAAAGGATAGACTATTTTTTTCTACTGAGTTGTCCTGACTTTGTGCTTTTATAAAGGTTGCATTCTTCCTCCTGTCAGTACACCAGCCTCCATCACTCCACTGACTCCAGTTAATGTGCTGCTTCTGGCATGCGGCCAGCTGGAAATCAGTATTTGTGAGGGAAAAAAATAAGAGTATTTCTAAGAATAAAAAAAGTAGAAATTCCTCTTGTGAGCCCCCAGGGGTTCAGTAGTATGCCTTCGCTTCTGGGAGCTTGTGTTTGTATCCTCTGTGGTGTGAGGACTCTAGGTGGAGAGTCCTGGTGACTGAGATGCTGCTCCACAGTTCCCACATTGGAGGGACTCGTCTGAAATGGTGAGGAAACTTAGGCAGATGTGGCAATGGGCCGACAACAAAACTAGTGTGTTTTGTCTTTGGTATTTGATTTGTTAACAGGATTAGACCATACTGGTTTAGCTGAAGCCTTCCTAAAGTCTTGGCCATATCTGTTCTAACTCTTCCAGAGAAATCTCTAGTAGTATGTTTGTCTTTTTCTTTTTTCTTGATGATATACTGATTCACATGAAAAGGTATGAGTGGTTTTTTTAATCCACTTTTTCTTTTTAGAACCACCGCCACCTAAAATCCCCAAAATTGAGACCACTCACCCACCACTGCCTCCAGCCCACCCACCTCCAGGTAAGCACCTGCTGAAGCAGCTTGGCCAGCTGTCCTTGTCACCTGTTGGAAGGACAGATGTGGCAGGTCCTGGGAGCTTAGAGAAAAGAGACTATATGGCCAAGACTTAAAAAACAGCCATGAACAAGGATCTTTCAGAAATTGTCCTTATTTTGAGGATGTTATAAATTATAAGTTCATCTGTATATTCTCTAATCTCTCACCTCCACAAACGCTGAACTACACAGGATAAATGGATTTAGAGTGAGTTTTAGGAAAACAGAACCCTGTCAAAGTCCCAGCAGAACTGCTGTATGTTAGACTTCAGGTCTCTCTCACACCTGCTTCCTGTTGGCAGGATGTCTTCTCTCAGTGCATTTTGAAGAATAAGCAATTGTTCAGAGTCACATGGAGAGTACATGAAAGAATGGAAAGTTCTCAACAGGTACACAGTGAACTGGGAAGCCTCCTGACAGCACTAGGAAAGAGGAGGAGAGTTATAAAGAATACATTGTTCTTTACCTGGGCATTTTGGAAGATAAACCATTAAACTAGAGAAGGCCAGGGGCAATACATGTTTTTCAAAATGTGCAGCAATTCCAGAGATGTCTCTGTACCCCATCAGCAGCTCTTTTTAGTCTGCTGCACATTGGTTGGCACATGTGGCTTATAGAAAGGTGTGCCTGTAACAAATGGGCTGCTGAGTCAGTTTCTTTGTGTTTATACTCAGTCATGGAGGTTTATATGCTTTGAGTGAATAGAGGCATCATTTTTTACTTCAGACCAAATCTCACAATCCCCAGTTCAATATGAACTTTGCTTAAAAAGATGCCTGCAATTGCTCATTTAGAATTTATGGATAATCAAATACAGTTTCTGTGCTCCTGAACTGGGGGTTATGTCTCCACTGAGGAGAGACATGGCACATGGGGGCCCAGGTACTGCTGACCATGCTGAAGGTCTCCCACTGTGTATAGGTGGGGGCGGGCCTGGGACTTGAGCAAGACCTGGAAGCCAGATAGTTGTTAGGGGGGGCCATGGTTGGAGAGAGAGCAGAGCCTGGCAGTGAAAAAAAGAGAGAGCTAGAGTTCCCATGAGGTGCAAGATGACTGGAGATATGTTAAGGTTGGCAGTGATGCTTAGGAGGCAGTTTGGTGACAGTGTATGGTAGTCAGATATCAGGTGATGAAGAAGGGAGTGAGGTGCTGAGGGAAGACCACTTCCTGTTCCAGTTGAGGCCCAAAGGACAAAGCTGGGTGCGCTGGTCACTGAAAAGGCCTCAGAGTTGAATGTTATGAGAGTTAGTCTCTTAAAAGGGAGAGAGCATGTTTGTGGACCCAGCTGGCTATATTGCATTAAGGCTTGTGTGGGAACGTTGCCAGCACCCTCTAAGGCCTCCTGGGATACGTGGAGGGTGGGTTCTGAGCATGCCAGGTGCTGCCTGCCCCACTGCACACACATACAAGTACTCATCTTCAGAGGAAACTGAGTGTACAGTGATTTGGCTTCTCTTCAGGAAAATAAAACCAGAATTGCTACTTTGATGGGTACATTGGGAATGACAGAGACTTGTACAATATTTTTTTAAATGCCACTGCATTCATTTGACCAATTCTCGGGCTTTCTGCAAAATGCCAGTGCTACAGACAATAATTCAGTGTGACTCTGGCTCCCAGGGTCAGTCTCTGGGGGCAGAAAAGGCAGAAAAAGATGGAGGAGCCTGGGTATGTGTTTGTGCTAGGCAGAGGGGTCTGCAGACCAGGACTGAGGGAGGGAGACACAGGGTCATCACAGTCATGGGAGGGCCCTTCTGACAGGTAGTGGACCTAATGGTATCAAGACATGGGATGTAGGCCCACACATTGGGCCACGGAGGTGGCAGCTGCTCCCTTGCAGGAGCCACTGCCTGCCAGTCCCTTCACAGGGACCAAATGTACTAAGCCACAGCCAGGCAATGACTTATCTCTCTCCTGCAGACCGGAAGCCTCCCCTTGCCGCTGCCTTAGGTGAGGCTGAGCCACCAGGCCCAGTGGATGCCAGTGACCTCCCCAAAGTCCAGATTCCTCCTCCGGCCCACCCGGCCCCTGTGCACCAGCCACCACCGCTGCCACACCGGCCCCCGCCCCCACCCCCCTCCAGCTACATGACGGGGATGTCCACCACCAGCTCCTACATGTCAGGAGAGGGCT
>CAUYRH010032218.1:0-102118 GCA_963574655.1 Perodicticus potto | reverse complement strand
ATATACAATCTGAAATATTTTCATTGAACTATTTAACATAGCCTTCATGGCCTTTTAATCACTATATGAAGACATTTATATTCTACATTTAGTAATTTTCACTTGTACCCTTGTAAGATGTACCGTAAGTGTGATCCCACCAATCACCCTCCCTAAATTAATTAATTTAAAAAGAAAGTTGGTTACGGAGCCAGCCACATACACCAAGGCCGTTGGCTTCAAACCCAGCCTGGGCTAGCTAAACAACAATGATAATTGCAACAAAAAAAATAGCTGGGTGTTGTGGTGGGCACCTGTAGTCCCAGCTTCTTGGGAGGCTGAGGTAAGAGAATCACTTAAGCCCAAGAGTTGGAGGTTGCTGTGAGCTGTAACGCCACAGCACTCTACAGAGGGTGACATAGTGAGACTCTGTTTCAAAAAAATATATATATAGATATATATACACACATATGTGTATAACCACTGGCATTTAAAAGTTTCGGCTAGAAAGATAAAAAGAGAGTCAATGAACTAGAAGACAAGAAGTAATTGCTCTGAATGCATGGGGCAACAAAGAGATTGGAAATAGAGAAGTCAAGTTAAGAGAAAAGCAAGATAAAATAAGAAGGTACAATGTGCATTCTTACAGAAAGTAATAATAGAGATAACAGAGATGCATGTCCAAAGTTATAACACATACAAATTTTCCAGAATTGAAGAAATACAGGAATCTTTGGATTTGGAAATCCTTATGAGTACAGAGCAGGAAAAGCTGGAAACTACACCGAGACACATGACATGACATGATATTCTTGAAATTATAGAATATCAAAGGTAAGTAGACCTTAAAAGGACCTACAGAGGAAAGAAAACTTATCTGTAAAGGAATGACAAACTGGGCGGCGCCTGTGGCCTAAAGGAGTAGGGCGCTGGCCTCATATGCCAGAGGTTGCAGGTTCATACCCAGTCCCGGCCAAAAACTGAAGAAAAAAAATAAAAAGGAATGACAAACTGATTCCTTCAGCAGCAGGAATGCAAATTAAAGGAAAGATATACATTCAAAATCTTTGATTTAAAAATATTTAATAAGCCAAATGTATCTAAAGAATTACAGCTCTCAAATGCCTGTTTTATTAGCTTTAAGAAAATACCTTTTCACCTGTGACTGGAATAAACGGCCCCACAGACTTGGGGCTTGTAAAAGGACATTCCCTCCCCTACCTCCCCACCCTCTGCCCCAATGTATCCAGTTAAGTCCAGGAGTGCCGGAAGGTCCCATGTGCCTCTGTATCACAAAGCTCAGCATCTTCTGACGGGTCTCAGAACCCTAGGTGCATACTCTAACTCGGACTGGACTTCTTCTAATGCCAAATGTAGAGGGAGATGGAATCGCATCAGTTTATACCACCCAGTGCAGTTCATGTTACCTGCCATGCGGTTGAATCTTGCCTTGAAAATTTCCGTGGATATTTGTTTATTACGAGCGCACTCTGACAAATGCAGATCATTGTGTAATGACAGTGAGACCCCACTTGCGGGGGGTCTCTTAAATGATAACTTTTTTTTTTGAGACAGAGTCTCCAGCTGTCACCCTGGGTAGAGTGCCGTGGCATCACAGCTCACAGCAACCTCAAACTCTTGGGCTTAAGCGATTCTCTGGCCTCAGCCTCCCAAGTAGCTGGGACTACAGGCACCTACCACAAATCCTGGCTATTTTTTTGGTGCAGTTGTCATTATTGTTTAGCTGGCCCGGCTGGGTTCGAATCTGCCAGCCTCGATGTATATGCCCAGTGCCCTACTCACTGAGCTACGGCCACCACCCAAATTATAACTTTTGTGAATGACAATAACCTCTAACCTCCTAGGAAGCAGTAGATCACATCAACCACCACCACTACCCTCAGATGAAGTCGATGCACTATCCCTGCGTCTCTGGGCGACCACCTTGCTTTAATAAGTGGAGACAGGGTTTTAAAACCACAGGAAACACCAAAGGTTTCATGTTCATCTTTCTCAGGGCAGTGAAGCCTGCTTAGTCTACACCTACGCAAGAGACTGCTCAATGACTCCAGAGAAAAGAGATCACAAGGCGATCTTTTCTCCTACGCCAATAAGGCCTTCTCACTCACTGTCTACTTTCAGGAACTGACCCCAAATGGGTAGAATCTACTTATATCAGGGCACAGCCACGAACTTCTTTTGCTAAAGGAGAGGACAAAACTCACAAAATCAATCTGGTGAGGCAATTCTCTTTGAGCAAAATATAATACAACTAAATTCCCTTATCAGAGTCTTACCTGTGGGTTACCGCCTGTGGGTTTGCTTACATGTAAATCCCACTTATTTATTCCTAAATAAAGAAAATATTTCTGATGGTATAGGATTCCTGAATGAAATGATACTAACAATTATTCACCTACTTTGTGAGGAAAAACATAGGTAAAATTTAAGGTACGATCTGTAGATATCAAATTCATTTTCTTTATTGGAAAACAGGTCTGACTGCTTGTCTTAATATTATGTTGGGAATAAAAAGCATCTAACTTCTCTTCATTCACAAGAATAACATATACACAAAGTCTGAAAGTAAACCCAATCTAACTAGACCACATTCATTCAGTAGGAGAATTTTAAAAACAGCTGTGGCAAGCAAATAGCTGTGTGCGTATACAAAATGCATTGACTTTAACAGACCTCAAGGTGCTTTCCTTGTGATCATCTCCAAGGAAATGGAAACCCGAGACCTCAAATCTAACCACTTGCAAAAGGGCATTTACAAGTTATCAGGAATTTAAAGAAAATAAATGTTTGTTGAAGAGTAGCCTATGCCGAAATCTCATTTTTACATGTATTTGTCTACCTGTATGTGGGCTCCTCATTTTTTCAACTACTTTAGCATTTATTAAATGTGACCAAGTAGCACTGGATCCATGGTCTCAGTTATTTTTTCTTACGGCTTAGTAAGACCAGGACGTGCAAACATTCTATAAAATATGCTTTTTAAGAAATAACAGAAGTCACTTTTATTCCAGGGTGTCATCTTTATTAAAATATTTCAAATGTTTATTGTAAAAATAACATATGTTCTTTATTTTAAAAACCATAAACAATACTGAAGTATATAAAGTAAAAACAGAATGTTCCCTATAACCCCTGGTCCACCCCATTCCTAGCAGAAAGCCATCGTTAACAGTTTTACGCTTATCCCAATGGATCTAGTTTTACTTTCTTACATTTGTTCTTTTACTTAACACTATATTTTGGAGATGTTTTAATAACAGTACATGTCAAAACACCTTACTGTTCTACAGTATTTCATAGAACAGATGCACTATAGTTTATTTACCTACTGATGGATTTCAAGTTGTTTTCAGTGTTTCACATAAAAAAGCAAAACTGCAGTGATTATTCTTTGCACACACATCCCTGCATATTTGTAAGAACATTTCTCCAAATTTCTAGAAATCAAATTAAACATCAAAGGATCCGCGTTTCCTATTTTAATACATTATATTCATTAACTTTTGTTTTTCTGACTTTCTCATTAGACTAAGTAAACTGTGTTTTGTTTGTTTTAGCTCTAGTTCAACCTCTAGAAAACTGGTGGCATGGTCTTGGAGAACTCCCTCCACAAAAGACCAAAAAAGCTGAGAAACCACAGAGGAAATAATCAAGGCTCTCCTGGGAAAGCAACACAACTACACAACCATCCTCATATCCCTGAGAAAGTGAATCAAAACAAATAAGTACGTCAAGGAAAAAACAAGATCTCTGGGTATTTAAAACCACACCAAGAAAGAGATTTCAAAAAATATTTCCTTATGATAGGTAAGCTCTTACCTATTGGATACAATGTCCTAGGGGCTTAGGGCACACCTCCTGGGTGAAGGACTCAACCACAACCTGGAGGATTTTACCTTACAAATACAAATGATGTAGCCTAATCATATGTACCCTTATGATAATAATAATAAAAAAAATAAAGTAGGCGTGGCGCCCATAGCACAGTGGTTAGGGTGCCAGCCACATACACCAAAGCTGGTGGGTTCAAAACCAGCCTAGGCCAGGTAAACAACTGCAACAAAAAAATAGCTGGGCGTTTGTGGCAGGCGCCTGTAGTCCCAGCTACTTGGGAGGCTTAGGCAAGAGAGCTGTTTAAGCCCAAGAGTTTGAGGTTGCTGTGAGCTGTTACTGCACAGAACTCTACAGAGGGCGACATCATGAGACTCTGTCTCAAGAAAAAAAAAAAAAAGCCTCAAGTAGTCTTAAATGATGCCGTAAAATGTGCCCATTTGTATGTGGATCTTAATTTCTTACACATTTCAAGCATTTCATGACTTAAGCTTTCATATTTCTCACAAAGACATATTCCTCAAAAGTAGAAACAATGTTTTAGAGCAAAGAATGCAATTAATAAATCTTTACAGACTGAATAAATCTTTATCGAGATTGATTCTCCTGTCACTAGGCAGGAGGGAATTTATATAAAGGATGAATAGTGAGGCAAGGCCTTTTCACCCTTCAGACATCCTCCAAATAAAGAACCAAATTCAATTTTGTACAGGCTTGGCTTTCAGAGAAGTCTGACAGAAGCAGTGAGAGAATTTCTTTTTCTCTTCTCTTTGTACTTGTTTTGTTTTTTCAAATATCCCTGAAATGGCTTAATGATGTAACCTATGGAGAGAGCTGTGGCTGGAGAGTCTTTTAAGTGCACAGTAACTCATAGGTCTCTCTCCTGAATGAATTCTCAGATGCTGGGAAAGATATTTCCTGTGGCCAAAAGATTTTCTTTCCTAGTTTTAGTCAAAATGTCTTTTCCCAGTATAAGTTCTCAGATGTCAACTGAGGTGGATCCATTTGCAAAAAGGCCTTCCCACATGTCTCACAGAGTTTGTATCTGGTATGAATCCCTCAGTGCCAAATGAGGAAAGAACTGCAGGTTAAGGCGTTCCCATACTCACTGCATTCAAGAAAGGAAAGAAAATCTGTCACGAAAGGATTTCCCACATCTTTTGCACTCAAAGGTCTTTTCCTTCAGTGTGGATCTTTTTATGGTGGACAAAAGCAGAGTGGTGGGCAAAGGCCTTTCTACACTTAAGGCACTCAAAAGGCTTCTCTCCAGTGTGACTCCTGGCATGCCGAGTGAGGGAATAGCTGTAGGAAAAACCTTTCCCACATTCTTTACATTCATAGGGCTTTCCTGCATTGTGGGTCATACTATGGCGGAAAAAAACGGAATGGTAGGTGAACGTCTTCCCACATTCACTGCACTTGTAGGGCTTCTCGCCAGTGTGAATCCTCAAGTGTCTGGTTAAGGAAGAGTTGTAGTGAAAGGCTTTCCCACATTCTTTGCACCCAAAGGGTTTTTCTCCAGTGTGGGTCTTATGATGCTGGACAAGAACAGAGTGATAGTTGAAGGTCTTTCCACACTCAGCACACTCATATGGCTTCTGTCCAGTGTGAATCCGTTGATGGTACATGAGGTGTGACTTTCGGATGAAGACCTTCCCACACTCTGTGCATTTATAGGGCCTCTCCCCAGTGTGAATCCTCACATGTCTAATAAAGTCTACCTTCTCCCGAAAGGCCTTTCCACACTCCTGGCATTTGTGAGGCTTCACTCCAGTGTGAATACGCTGGTGACGAACCAGCAAACAGTTCTTGTTAAACTCTTTCCCACACTCCGTGCACTTGTAGACGGTCTTCCTGCTCGGAACCAAGATGTCCTTACTCGGTTCCTGCAAGTCACATTCACGCAGAGTATCTTCCGCAGAGACTTGCTCCCCGTCCCTTAGGCACAGACCATCATCCACCCCCAACACACCGCTTTTAGGGCTCATCTTCCTAAAGAGGGTTTCCTTCTGCAAGATGCTAACTGGCCTCAAGTGCCTTTCCTCCATTTCTAGCCAGTATTCCAGATCTCTCACTCACCGCAAGCAGGAGATCCCGTGGGTCTCTCTTCTCTGCCTTTTACTCGCAGTTCAGCCGTCCGATCTGCTCAGGTCTGCGTGCCCCAGAAACCAGGAGTCTGCAGGTCTCTGGTGTTACCTCCCAGCACATGATCCTCTGGGGTTGGTCCAGCAACCCCCACTCCTTCCAGGAGAAGGTCACGGGCCTGTCCTACACTGCTGCTCCTGACGCCGCAGCCTCGGACGCTGCAGCGGAGCCAGAGGAAGATCCACGTGGCTGGCGCATCCGCCTGCGCAGAGAGCGCCTCCGACTACAGACACCAGAGAGCACTGCGCGCGGCGCCGCCTGCGCAGAACTACAAGTCCCAGGGGCCTCCGTTTCGTGTTTTTATCTCTGGGAGTTTAACCTTCAGTTATTTTGGGAGATCTCTGGGAGTTTAACCTTCAGTTATTTTGGGAGGAAGTTCACGCTGGTTGTGACAGAAGGAGTCTTGAACCTTGCACACATACATGCTTGTGTACATGTCTACAAGAAACTGAGTCATGCCAGGTGTGCAGAGAGTGTGTCCTACTTATTTGTCGCCTTATTTTAAATGCTGACCCACAACTAAAGTGTAGCCAGGGCCTGGGTATTTTAGTCAATTCAGTCTAAATACAGAGTGCGGAGAAAACATGGGACATTCAGGATCTGTTTTACATTACTGATGATTCTATAATTAGTAAAGCACTTTGGAAAAGTTTGGCCCTTCTCCTAACGGTCTTTCCGAAGCAAAGCTTTCTCGCTTGCGTTCTAGGAAATATGTTCCAGAATGTTCACAATAGCAAACACATGGAAGTCCAGAAAAGAGGATGGTTTCCCTACAGAATGCAACATTATTCAGCAGTTTAGGAATGCTTTAGCCCACTACTGCCCCCAGGGGAAGTAGGGAAGCATCACAGTTTGTATTGTGGAATCCCCCCAAAATTAAGAGCCCAGGAGCGCCACGTCTCTCTGGAACTGGTGAGGGGGGAAGCCATTATGTAGAGGATGGTGATGGTGGTTTGATCTTTGAGCAAGACCTGATTCACTGCTCTCTCCTGCCCAAAATGTAGTTGCTTATTAAAGTGAACAGAGGCTCTTGGGACTAGGGAATGACAGGCAAATTTAAAGGTTCTAGTGAGTTCTGGGAAGAAGAGGCTCGAGAGTTATTCACACTCTGGGTACTGGGACCTACCCCTCTTTGCTCTTCGTACCTCCCCCCCCATCCTCTCTGAGAATCTAAATTACTAACATTGCAGTTCTCCTCATGAGATGGCCTGTCAGGTTGACTTTCAGCAAATAGTCACATTTTAATTTATTTTTCTGTCTTTTGGTCTGGTCAGATCCTCCATCTACTATATTGAAGAGGAGTGATCTCAATACTTTTAAAAAATTTTCCTGATCTTAAAACATTCCAATATTTCATAACTGAGAATGTGTATAGTATGGATTTTTGTTGATATTGATACCGGAATTTCAGGTTCTTGGTCTCGGCGATTTGAAGAAAGAATCCATGAACCACAAGAGTAGTGGTAAGTCAGGATTTATTTACAGGAAAGGAGAATTACAAGTAGAGGAAAAACCAAACCTCCAGGCAAAGAGGACCCAGGAGGGGAACAAACTCTCCTGCTCCCTTTCCAAGGTCCAGCTGAGGTCTGCCCCTGAGCTTTCTGCTCAGGGGGTTATATAGTCCCAGGGAGTTGTTTTGCGGAACTTCTTAGGACCTGGGTCTTCATCAGTTACAGCCAGCTGTCCAATGAAGACCCAGGCCCTGGAAACTGACATGATATTGACCAGTCAGATATGCCGAGGAGGAGACAGCAAGAGCCATCCATGAAATGGACTAGCCAGAAGAGCAGGGGAAGGAGACAGCAAGGCGACAGTGTCTTCCACACAGGTGTCTGGCCCTTCCGGCAAGCTGGTCCTCCAAATGCCACCGCATCAGCACAGCCTGGGCCAAGGTGGTGGTTGTAGGGCCGCCTTGTCCTGCATCAATATCACCTGCTTGGTTACTTTCATGATGCATGTAAATATTCAAGTCAGAGAAATAAAAGATCAGGCAGATATGCTAAAGTGGAAAATCCAGCAGAGTTTTGTCACCCAAAGTATTTGGATCAAATCAGTCACAATACAAGGCAGAGAGCTCATCTGTGTTTTTCAGACACCAAGACTCTCCCAGGATGGGAGGTAGTAGTGGATAGCAATGACTTAGGTAGCTATACATAATAAGCAGGCCTGAATAGGTTCTGGATGGTCATGCCAGGGGCAGGTGTTCTCATCAATCTCAGGATGCTGCAGGATTGATGGCAAAGTTCTCTTTAGCAGCGATTTTCAAGGTGTGGTCCCTGGTCTTAATTGTATTCATTTTTAAGAGTTAAAGGCAGGCTGACCACTAAATACCTGCAACATAGCCATAATAATGTAGGCAATTACAAAATGGTTAGCTTTGTTTCTTGGAAATGTCTAGTTTTTTTTTCTTTAGTGAATTTGTCTTTAAGCATATGGTTTTAATGATATATAGCAGCTTCTAAAATGATAAATAATTTTTATTTGAAATGTCAGTAGCACTGCTTGTAAGTAACCTGAATATCTCAGCAGAAAGTTGTTACAAATTAGGTCGCATCACTAGGTATATCCAGACTCTGCTATCTGAGAGTTCTCAAGGGGCATCTCACAAGAACTCCTGTGTCAGCCTGGACTACTGGGGGTGACTTAATCAACATGATCATAGACTGTCACCTGCGAGTTTTGGTTCTTGGACATATCCATGGGCAGAGTGCCCACTACTCTTTAGTACTGGACTCTCTAGTATTAGACCAAGCTGTGAGTTTAATAAGACTTCTTACAACTGAGGATTGCAGAGAGATTTCCACAGGGAGAATAACTTACAACTAGCTACTAGATATGGCTGTTCTTGGTGCTCTTAGTTGGCAGTTGATTCTTCTGGCCTCCATAAAACCACCTTCTACTCAGTGCCCATCTTCCCCTCTATCCTTAAGGAAGAGGAAGAGATTTCTGTCCTCCTAGAAACACCTCACAGGTGCTTCATTTCCAATGTCTAGGCTCCAGTCAAGGCTCAGAGAGAGGAAGAAATTTCCTTTATAATACCAATTCAGGCCTATCTTTTCCATCTTTTACCTGAAAGATGACTGATCAGTTTAGTATCTTCTTCCTTTAGTGGACACTCCACCCTCTTTGATACCATTGCACTTACCCCATGACTCTAATAGTATGTTCTTTTAGCACACAACAGTACCACATTTCTATAAGATATACAGACTTACTGTTATGGGTTGTGTTGTGCCCCCTACAAGTTGAAGTCCTAACACCCAGTACCTGAGAATGGGATTTTATTTGGAAAGAGTCCTTGCAGATGATCTAGTTAAGATGAAATCGTTAGGGTAGGCCCTAGTACTGAAAGAACCAAGCTGACTCCATTTTGTTAAAACTAACTCATTTTGTTCCACAGCCTTTCACTAATTCTACCTTGCCCCACAGCCTTCAATTTGCAGCTGCACATCAAAGGCGAATTTATGGCTGCATACCAAAGAGTCAATTTACAGCCATATACCAAAGGTGATAGGCAACCTGCTTCCTCCACCACCCCTGGCTCCAGTATGTCTGCCCCAAGCGATAAGGGTGCCTAACCTTGGCCATCCTGGTAGTAAATATTTTCCCAGGCCATCCTGGTAGTAAATATTTCCCCAGGCCAATTAACCCAGAACAGACATTGACCCCACCCTTATGCCCCCATCAGCTCTCCCCAGCAGTTGGTGCCCAACAACCCCCCCCTTTGTTCCTTTCTGTACCCTTAAAACTGCTCTTCCCTCTGTGGACGAGGCTTGTCTGCTACCCAGCTGTGTCAGGAACAGAAAGCCTTGGCTAGCTAATAAATTTGCCTCTTGCTTTTGCATCGGACTTGATCAATGGGTGATTTATGGGAGGGCCCCTGCAATTTAGGCACAACAGTAGAATATGATTGTGTTCTTATAGAAAAAAGTTTCAGAAAAAAAGAGAAAGCTCCTTTCATTGAAAAGAATGAGTATGATTGGGGAAAATGGGTCTGGAACAACTGATCCACATGCAAAAGAAAGATTTTAAATATTTACCTTACACAATACACAGAAGTTAACTCAAAATGGAGCATAGACCTAAATGTAAGAGCTAAAACTATGAAACTCTTAGAAGAAAACATAGAAAGTAATATCTATGATGTCGAGTTAGGTAAGGGTTTCTTAGATCTGACATTAAAAGCATGAACAGCAAAAGAAAAATGGACCAACTGTGGTTCATCAAAATAAAAACTTTTGTGCTTTGGTGGCACCTGTGGCTCAGCAAGTAGGGTGCTGGCCCCATATACTGAAGGTGGTGGGTTCAAACCCGGCCTCGGCTGAACTGCAAAAAACAAAAAACTAGCTGGGCGTTGTGGCGGGCGCCTGTAGTCCCAGCTACTTGGGAGGTTGCGGCAAGAGAATCACCCAAGCCCAGGAGTTAGAGGTTGCTGTGAGCTGTGTGACACCATGGCACCGAGGGCAATAAAGTGAGACTCTGTCTCTACAAAAAAAAAAAAAAAACTTTGGTGCTTTGAAAGATGCCATTCATTGTTAAAGGGAAAGGACAACTCACAGAAGACTAGAAAATATTTGAAGTTATATATTTGATAAGGGATTTGTTTTAAGAATATGTAAATGATTCTCACAACTCAACAACTGAAAGATAAAGTATGACCCAAGGATGTGAATAGATATTTCTCCAAAAAATATATACAAATAGATAATAAGTACATTAAAAGATATTCATTAGGCATTATGGAAATATAAATCAAAACCATATTGAGATATCACTTAACACCCACATGGATGAATAAAATAATAAGACAATAGGGAATATTGGCAAAAATTGGTGGAGAAATTGGGAACCTCATACTTTTTTTTTTTTTTTTTTTTAGAGACAGAGTCCCAGTGTGTCCCCCAGAGCAGAGTGCCATGGCATTACAGCTCACAGCAACCTCTAGCTGTTGGGCTTAGGCGATTCTCTTGCCTCAGCCTCCCAAGTAGCTGGGACCACAGGCACATGCTACAACACCTGGCTATTTTTGTTGTTGTTGTTGCAGTTTGGCGGAGGGGGGCCAAGTTTGAACCTGCCACCCTCGGTATATGGGGCCAGCGCCCTACTCACTGAGCCATAGGTGCTGCTTGGGAACCTTATACTTTAGGTGATGGGATTGTAAAGAGATGCATGTACTTTGGAAGACAGCCTGGTAGTTTCTCAAAAATTTAAACAGTTATTATACACTAGAACCCATAAATTTTAGCTGCAGATAGAGCAGAATTTGACTCCCAAGAGAAATAAAAACATACATCCACACAAAACTTTGTACATACACAAATGTTCATAGTACAATAGAAAAAGGTGGAAACAATCCAAATGTCTGCCAACTGATTAATGGATGAACAAAATATGGTATATCCATATAATGGAGTATTATTCAGACATAAAGAATGAAGTACTGAAACATACTACAACATGGATGAACTTTGAAAACAAGTTATGTGAAATAAGCCACTCTTTTTTTTTTTTTTTTAATTAAATCATAGCTGTGTACATTAATGTAATCACGAGGTACAATTTGCCGGTTTCACATACAATCTGAAATATTTTCATCAAACTGTTTAACATAGCCTTCGTGGCATTTTCTTAGTTATTGTGTTAAGACCTTTATATTTTGCATTTAGTAAGTTTACTAAGATGGTACCCATCAAAGAAGCCACTCTTAATACATATTGTATGATTCCATCTATTGAATTGTACAGAGTAGATTAATCTACAGAGCTAGACAGTAGGACTGGGGAGGTGGCAGGGGTGGGAATTGGCAGCTACTGGGTATGCTTTTTCTTTCTGGTGGGGGGAAATGTTCTAAAATTGGGTTGTGGTGATAGTTGAGTAACTTTGTGACTACACTAAAAATCATAGAATTGTGCAATTTAAATGAGAAATTTTTATGTATGTAAACTATACCTTCAGAAAGCCATTTTTAAAAGAAATAGCATTCAAATGTCTAAAAGAGCATTTCATTTAAGGCATATAGACAATAATATAATGACCCCTTCTCCTCCACATACTTACCATGCAGCTTAATAAGGAAAATCCTTCTGATGCTATGAAAGCCTCTTGTGTCTTCCTTCCTGATTCAATCTCATGCCACCTCTGGGAGCAACTAGGTTGTTTATCCATTACAGATGAACTTAATGTTTATCATTTCTTGAATGCTTTATAATCGTTCTACATTTGTATTCATATATGTATAGAGGAAAACATATATTTGTTCTCAATGTATAATTCTGATATTCATCTATTACTCCTTTTATTTTTATCTTTTCCAAGTCTAGGTTGTTTTAGATAACACTAGTATAGGACACTGAGAGTATAAACCAGGCTGTATTTCCACAAGGCCCTGTGGGGGTTTTCTTCTATAAGATCCTGAGGGAAGCAAAGCTCCTTCTGTCTTTGAAGAGTCTAAGTCCATTCTTATAAAGAGATATTTGTCCAGACACGGTCAGCAGAAGTACCACCTTGTCTGCTCTGCAGATTGAGTTTCACAGGGTCACACAGAAAATCAGACTATTCACAACCACAGCTCTTCCTCACCCCTGCTCTGTGGTCTCCATTCTTTTTTTTGCAGTTTTTTTTTTTGGCCAGGGCCGGGTTTGAACCTACCACCTCTGGTATATGGGGCCGGCGTCCTACTCCTTTGAGCCACAGGCGCCACCCCTGTGGTCTCCATTCGTTTAGGAGGTGTTTCCATGTGGCCAGTTTTCTCCCGGGGAGCTCTGTGTTCCACCTGCTCTATAAAAGTGTGTGTCCTGCTGCTGGAAACAGAATATTCCCATTATTTAGACTCAGAGTCTGCTTCCTGAAGCTGCAAAGGATTCCAGTTGTGTCACTAAGATCTGGAGTAGGTCATTTCCACCTGAGACATCCCCAGACATTCCAGGGACTTCTTTCTCATTCTGCACTGGGTTCCTCATTGGCCCGTCTGTGTTCCTAGGCCTGAAGTCTTCCTCAAATTCATCCTATAAAAATGTTCAGGTCAAAGGGACCGTCCCTCACAGTTGTCTGTCTCCCAAGACTGGGAAAAGCTGGAGGAGGAGGAGGAGAAAAAGGAGGAGAAACAGGAGGAGGAGGCGGCGGAGGATGAAGAGGAAGAGGAGGCGGCTACATTTACAGTAGCTCTGGGATCACACTGTGGCACTACACTTTCCCCTCCCCCTTTCACTGACAGCTGGTTGAGGAGAGGTGAGAAAAAGGTGAATAGCAGTCCGGGAAAATGGAAGACAACTTGGTGGCCCCAGCCCTGCTCAAATGCTCCCCTCCCGCTATTGCCAACTCCCATGCCCAAGCTGCTTGGGAGAGCTACCGCTCTGTCCTCAGCCACAGCCGGCAGATACCTCAGATGCCCCAGGCCCACTTCTCGCACCTTAGCAAGCTAAGAAGCTGGTCCTTTGGGTGCTTCTGTGTTGAGGTTGTGGGTCCTGGGTTCTTTGCAAAAGGGTCCCTTGACATGCAGGCAGGAAAAATAAAAATCAAAACAGACTTTTAAGAAGACTGACATGGGTGAAATATTTCAATGCTGGCACATTTTTACCTTCAGAACAAAAAAAAGACAAATCCTATGAAAGGAAAGGGCTTGAAATACTCTTGGAGGTGTGTGGGGACAGCTTAAGTGCTGCTGTTCTTTGGACAGCCTCCTCCCCTTTCCCTGGCTCTTGGGGGAGGGAAGTAGAATGGGAACTTAAGACTTATTTAAAGCACAGGGAAACAAAGAAAACAGCAATTCAATCACTCTTCTGGTGACTAGCTTTATTTTTGAAACGTGCCAACTAGGATTCCTTTTTTTTTCTTGTAGTACAGGCATCTTGAAGTACTCAACGGTTTCCAGATCCAAGGTGCCTTCTTTCCTTCCACTCTTTGCCCATGTCTTGCCCCCGCTGGACCATTTTTACTCCTCTAAGTGTCTCATGTCCTAATGAAATGTTCTTTTCTCTAAAAACTCAGATTTTCTTTGCTTCTCCACCACATTAGGAGTAAACTGTCTGTGTTTTCCTGGTCCTTTATTCTTCATCTCACATCATCACTTTTCACTTTCTTCCTGGTGATAAAACTGTGTGTGCAGTCCAATTCCCTCCCCAAACTGTAAGCTCTCAAAAGCAGAATGCTTACTGAATTCATCTTTGTGTTCTCCAGAGTAAGAAATACTGTGCCTTGGGCAGCGCCTGTGGCTCAGTGAGTAGGGCGCCAGCCCCATATACCGAGGGTGGCGGGTTCGAACCTGGCCCTGGTCAAACTGCAATTAAAAAAATAGTCGGGCGTTGTGGTGGGCACCTGTAGTCCCAGCTACTTGGGAGGCTGAGGCAAGAGAATCACCTAAGCCCAAGAGCTGGAGGTTGCTGTGAGCTGTGACTGCACAGCACTTTACTGAGTACGACACATTAAGACTCTATCTCAAAAAAAAAAAAAAATGAAAAAAAAGAAACACTGTGCCTTGCCTGTGGTCAGTGAGCAAATCCATGTTTTGTCTAATTTGATTCCTTTTATAACTCTAAGAAAAAGAGTTTAGTTTTGAACAACTAAGAAACGTGTGGCCAAAGATGAGAATGGCCTGCCCACGTAAAATTCTTTCACCAGTGCTTGTTGCTTCAAACAAACAACAATCAAAACATAAAACCCAGTAGAGCTGATCCACGTTATATGTTTGGGGAACCAACTCTCTTCCCTTTGTGCGTGACAACTCTGTCTTTGCCTGGTGAGGGAGCAGTCTGATTCTAATGCAAATGCAAACTGTTACTCCAGCTATAGTTTTAGGACTAACTCTTCCCCCTTTTATGCTTGTAAATTACCCCCAGGGCCCTGAAGCCACTGCAAATAAGCTCAAAATCTGCTTCTTGGATGCCCGTGTGGATTCTGAAGTTTTATCCCCATGGCAGTTGCTGTAGGGAAGAATGAGTTTCTGTTTTGCTTAGAAAATATTCTTCATGACTGGAGGTTTCCCATGTGCTTCTCATCTGTTCTACTTGTCTACCATTTGCTGACAGGTTGCCTGACTCCTCAATTATTCATAAATCTATAAAATATATACACACACACACACAAACAAAGGGTGCCAAAAAATGTATACACATTTTAAGATAGGAAAAAACTTCATTAAGATTGTAATATTCAAGTCACATTTGATTTTTGCATATAAGAGATACATGATACAAGACAACAAATGTTATTAGTATATATTGAGCATTATAACTATAATACAGTTTTTTTTTCCTTTCTTAACATGTGTATATATTTTTTGAGCACGCTCTGTATATACATATCAATAAACACAAACACATTTTTTTCATTTATTTTCCATTTCTAGACTAACAGCAAATCCTTCAAATGTTGTTATAAAATGCCAACATTTCATGCCTTAATATCTCACTAAAAAGGTTTAGGAATAAGAAACAGAGAGAAAGCTCCATGTTTCTTGATCTAGAAGAGTTGGTAAATTGAAAGGTGGAAAGTCTGAGCACAAGACATAATTGGGAAATAACCTTGGGAAATTCCCTTCGTCATTCAATTTATTTCCTGGAAAATGTAGAATTAGACCAGATTATCCAAATTTATGAATTTTTCTCTCACTGCCTTTAGGCTACCTCAATTAGTGTGCAGTAAGACTGTAGATATAGATCACATAAGTATATGTGTGATAAATTAATAAATTTGGGGGCAGATGTGGAATATTTAAAAGAACATATTGTCAGAAGCAGAATTTGTGAATTCATAGAACCATGATTATATTCATAAATTTACTTTGAGATTTAAAGGGAAAATCTCAGTTGAACCACTGTGATTTATTTTAATTCAATATATCTGAGGATTCTTCACTTCAAAACTCTTAGATCCTTTGCTAAAAAGTCAGGTGGAGTCTTAGCAGCATTTAATTAGCTGGATATGGGATTTGATTTTTAAGTGGATCACTCCAAGGGCACAGGGGAAGCAATCAGTATTCCAAGTGAGAGATGGTGAAATCTTCCATTTGGACAAGGACATTGGACATGTGGAGAAGGGGGAAGATCCCCAAAATTTAAGGGAGTGGTAATTGGATGCTGGTGGTAGTGTTGAAGAAGAAATCAGGTATTGAGAATGGTTTCAAACAATGAAGTTAGTAAGAATGGACAAAGTTGAAGTGTTAGACAGCTATATATAAGCAGGGTGGATGATAGACATGGTTTGGCTATTCTGGATTGATTTTGAAAGGACCAATGTGACGCCATTTTGTTAACAGACTCCATTTTACAGGTTGCTGTGTAATTTGCTGTGTGATGCTAGTTTTGTAAATTTTGGTTCCTTACTCCAGTTCCCCCTGACCACACCCACTGGTTGAACAATACCAGCCCCTTCCTGCTTAGCAACCACACACCCATTCCTGGCACCTCCAAGGTATCCAATCAACAAGTGACAAGACACCTGGACTCATCCTTACTCCACCCTTCCCTTATCCCACTCCCCTTATCCCATTCCCCTTTCCCAACTTCCTTTCAGTACACTATAGGAATACCTCAGCCCCACCCCTTGGGGCGTTCAGATCGATCCGCCATTTTGATGGAGCTGAAGGCCCGAGCCTAGGCTTGTAATAAACTTCACCCTTTATTTTTGCATCAGGGCGCCTGGTGTGAGTTTCTTCTGGGGGGACTCCGAAATTTGGGCACAACAATTTGGGTCATGTTAATCTTGGTTATTATGAGTATGAAGCTGATTAAGACTTTGTAGGTGGGTGGTTTTGAGTATAGAGTTGATTAAGACCCTGGGAGACTTCCAAGAAGCAAGTGATATTCCTCAAAATTGTGTGTAAAATCCAAAACTGCACTTGCAGTGCAAGTTGTTATAAACGTCCTTTCTCCTGCTAAAACTTTATTTGCTCTTTTCAATTATTTCAGTGACTATCTCAAGACACATGCAGCTCTAACAGGAGTGTTTGGACCACTGGAAATAACTGAAGAATTCATGAGGTAAGACTTCAGGTGGGGCCTGTAAGGGACAATTTGGTTCTTCTAAACCTGAGCCACTTCCACTAGCCTTTGAGAAACAGAGAGGAACTCAGAGGATTGAGAATAACTGTGGTGTTCATTGAGCTCTTTTCATCTGGGTTGAGATGGCTAAGTGAAAGGAAACTTCATGGATGATATGATAAAACTGTAAATGTCTTCTGTCAATTTAAAAAAGTGGCTGGGTGTGGAGCAAGATAGCACACTAGAAACATCATACTAGCTACTCAAGGCAAGGCAGGGGAAAGAAAACTCCAGCCATCTCTGGCTGGGGGAACCTACCTGGAGACATCCCTCCAAATGAGCACACAAGGTTGATTTAACATAAAAAATGCATAAAGTAATTCACCCCATCAATAGAAGCAATAACAAAGACCATATGATCCTCTCATAGATGCAGAAAAAGCTTTGATAAAATTCAGCATCCTTTTCTAACAAGAACACTAAGAATATAGGCATATGTGGCACATTTCTTAAACTGATTGAAGCCGTCTATGACAAATCCACACCTAATGTCATACTGAATGGAGTAAAACTGAGAGCTTTTTCACTTAGAACTGAAACTGGACAAGGCTGTCCTCTATCACCACTACTATTTAACATAGTGCTGGAAGTTCTAGCCAATGCAATCAGGCAAGAGAAGGATATAAAGGGCATACGAATGGGGGCAGAAGAGGTCAAGCTTGCTCTTTGCCAATGATATGATCTTATAGTTAGAGAACCCCCCTGAGACTCAACCACAAGACTACTGGAAGTGATCAAGAAATGCAGTAACATCTCTGGGTATAAAATGCATGTCCACAAATCAGTAGCCTTTGTATATTCCAATAACAGCCAAGTTGAGAAACAAATCAAAGACCCAATTCCCTTCACAGTAGCTTCAAAGAAAATGAAATACCTAAGAAAATATCTAAGAACAAAAGAGGTAAAGAACCTCTATAAAAATAATTATGAAACCCTAAGAAAATAAATAGCAGAAGACATTAACAAATGGAAGAGCATACCATGCTTCTGGCTGGGAACAATCAAAATTGTTAAAATGTCTATACTGGTCAAAGCAATCTGCAGATTCAATGCAATCCCTATTAAAATACCATCATACTTTCAGGAAATGGAAAAAATAGTTCTTCATTTGTATGGAAGCAGAAAAAAACCTGTACTGCCAAGGCAATTTTTTGTGATAAAAACAAAGCCAGAGGCCTCACCCTACCAGACTTCAAGCTATATTACAGGTCCATAGTGATCAAACATTATGGTATTGGCACAAAAATAGAGACATAGATATTTGGAACCAAATAGAAAACCAAGAGATGGAACCAGTCTCTTATAGCCATCTGATCTTTGATAAATCAAACAAAAGTACATTGGGGAAAAGAATCCCTATTCAATAAATGGTGCTGGGAGAACTGGATAACCACATGTAAAAGACTGAAACTGGACCTACACCATTCACCACTTTGAAAATTGATTCAAGATGGAGAAAAGAGTTAAATCTAAGGCATGAGATGTTAAAAATCCTAGAAGAGGCTTGGCGCCCATAGCTCAGTGTGTAGGGCACTGGCCATATACACTGAAGCTGGCGGGTTCAGGCTAGTCTGGGCCTGCTAAAAAAACAATAACAATTGCAACCAAAAAATAGCTCGGATTTGTGGCAAGTGCCTGTAGTCCCAGCTATCTGGGAGGCTGAGGCAAGAGAATCATGTAGGCCCAAGAGTTTGAGGTTGCTGTGATCTGTGACAACACAGCACTCTACTCAGGGCAACAGAGTGAGACTCTGTCTAAAAAAAAAAAAATCCTAGAAGAAAGTGTGGTGAAAACTGTTGAGGATATCATCCTGAGGAATGTTTTTATGATGAAGACTTCCATGGCAATTGCAACAACAACAAAAATAAACAAATGGGACTTAATTAAACTGAAAAGCTTCTGCACAGTTAAGGACACAACAATCAAAGTAAATGGATAACCTTCAGAATGGGAAAAGATATGTGCATGTTACAAATCTCACAAAGGTTTAATAACTAGCATCTATAGAGAACTCAAATTAATCAAAAAAGAATAAATAATCCCATCTATCACTGGGCAAGAGACACGAACAGAACCTTTTTTGAGGATGACAGATGAATGGCTAACAAATACATGAAAAAATGTTCATTGTTCCTAGCTATCAGAGAAATGCAAATAAAAATTACCCTGAGATATCACCTAACCCCACTAAGATTAGCCCACATCACAAAGTCCCAAAGTTGCAGATGCTGGTGTGGAAGCAGAGAGAGGGGGACACTTTTACACTCTTGGTGAGAGGGCAGACTCATACAACCTCTTTGGAAAGAAATATGGAGAATCCTCAAAACACTCAAATAAGATCTCCCATTGACCCTGCAATCCCACTACTAGGCATCTACCCAGAAGAAAAAAAAACATTTTATCATAAAGACATTTGTACTAGATTGTTTATCTCAGCTCAATTTACTATAACCCTGATGCAGAAATAACCTAAATGCCCGTCAACTCAGGAATGGATTAATAAACTGTGGCATATGTTTACCATGGAATACTATTCAGCCATAAAAAGGTGGTGACTTTACATCTTTCATATTAACCCGGGTGGATTTGAAACATATTAGTAAAGTAACACAAGAATGGTAAAGCAAATTTCCAATGTACTCAATACTAATATGAAATCAGTAGACAACCTAATTCATACCCACATAGGAGAAAAACTCATTTCAATTCAAGTTGGGGGGAGTGGGAACTAGGGAGGGGGAAAAGAGGGGTTTAGGGGGTATATGGCACACCTTTTGGGTGTAGGACACATGTCAAGAGGGACTCTGCCTGCCAAATTCAAATATTGTGACTTGGTTGTTTGTACTTTCACATTAACCTGAAATTAAAAAAAATAAAATAAAAGGCTGACAATTACTCCTACCATTGAGAGATGTGGCCCTATTCCCTCCCCTTAAATTTGAGCATGTGTGTGACTCCTGGGAACAACTGAGTGTGCAAAAGTGGTGCTGTGTGACTTCTGAGGATAGGTCACAAAACACATCTAGTTCTCTCAGGACATCACTGCCTTGTAAAGCATGTGACTCCCTTCAGGTGGCCAGGAAAGAGAGGCCATGGCTCTCCAGTCAACTGCTATAGCTGAGTTCAGCCTCTAGCCATCCCTACCTAGGTTCCAGACATGCATTTGAAGCCATCTCGGACCCTCCAAGCTAGCCCATCTGGCAACTGAGTTCCATTGAGTGACATCAGTGAATGTCACAAGAAGTAAGAAACTCTCCATTATGGGCTGAATTGCATTCTATTGAAAATTCATTTGTTGAAATGCTGACCACGAGTACCTCAGAATGTGACTATATTTGGAGACAGAGATTTAAAGAGGTGATGAAGGCAAAATTAGGCTGTGTGGGTAGGCCCTAATCCAGTTTGATTAGTGCCTTTAGAAAAAGAGATTAGAGCACATAGACACCCACACACACATCAGAGGGCATAAAGGGACATGTGGAGAATGTGGTTATCTGCAGGCCAAGAACCACCACAGAAGAAATCAACCCTGCCAACACCTTGACCTTGGATTTCTAACCCCCAAAACTATAAAGAAATTATATTTCTGTTGTTTATGTTACTTTGCTTGGTGACCTGTCATACTTTGTTAGGCCACCCTAGCAAACAAATATAGTCACCCAGCTAAGAGTTTGTCACCTACAGCAATTGTGAAAGATAATAAAATGATTACTATTTTAAGTCATTAGCTTTTTGGGTGGTTTGTTCCACAGAGACAGAATGGGAACAAGCTTGGACTTCTAATGTCCCTCTAGCTTTTGGGGTCTGTTTTTCTGTTGTTAGTAGGGTGTACCACAGTGGGCAAACTCAGAGAGTCAATGTCACCCAACTAAGAAGATGGGGTGAAAGGCCAGAGTCCACAATTAGGGCTTTTGTGGCAGTTGAGAACCATAAACTTTTAAAGAGAAATTCAAAAATATTTTCTCTTTAGTCTGAGAAAAATTGGAAAAACTGCACACATGATGCATGTTTATATAGCTATTTTATGGATATCCCATTCGGTCAGGTGGGATTCCTTGGGAGAGAGACTTACAGTACCAGGATGCAGGCGAGGGCCAGGCTGACCTAGATTCAGCGTTTTTAGAAGAGTGATTATAGCTCTGGAGCCAGGGGTTAAGTCTCATGGCCTTCACCAGGAATCACTTTCCTTAGCCGCAGGGGATGCTACAGTTACAGCTAATTACACTGTCTGCTCAGGTTTTCTAATTACTTCACTTACATTAGTCTTGCTTTCCAAAGGAGCCTGTAAGGTTTTTGGAAGCATCTTGAGGACAGGGACACACTTCTCTGGGTTTCCTGCTCCAGGCAGAGCCTACCTCGGAACCAGATACCCTGAAAACAGAGACTAGTAGAGGCAGGGAGGAGAATGGGAGACACTCGGAACAAAGGGGTTCTGGGGTCAGTCCAGGTGACTTGCACTTTTCACTAGCTATGTGAACTTGGACAAGTAGCCTAACCTCTCCAAACTCATTTCATTCCCAAATGGGAATAGTCATAGCACATACAAAGTGCTTGGAACTGGACCTGGTTCCTAGTTAATGCTCGGTTCACATTAGTAACATAACTCATGTTAACTAAATGCTTTTATTTTCATTTCGCTCTAAAAGTTCAAGAGCTCCTGTAGACAGTGCTACTGTTAGGTTTGGCATTTGTATTTGGGGACAGTAGGGAGCCAGGTAGGGAGATGGCAGCAGCAGTTGAAAAGTATGGCTTTTGTAGGGACCTAAACCTCAGCCCCCTTGTATCAGCTGTATGTAGATTCGCATAAGCCTGTCTTTGACACAGGAACAGGTGGGGATTTCTAAGACATGTTGTCACTGGTTCTCTACCCCTACTCTCTCCCACAACTGGACAAATCCTCTGTGACCACGTGACTCCCAGAACTGGCTGTCTCCTCAATCAGACCTGGAGACCTCCAGCAAACCAGAGAGACTAAAGAGACACCCCATTCATAGCAGGGGCTTGGAGAGATTAAAAGGCAGCAAATTAATTAGAAAATGCTTAATTAGAAAACCAGGTCCCTAGAAGAAAGGGAATTAATAGAAAAATAGACCTTAATCAAGAAGTTTGGGGCACAAAAGTCCAGTGCTGAGGCTGGCTTGTCTTGGCTCATGAGAGACGGTCATTCATATCTCTTCCCAGACTCCAAGTTCAGCAACATCATACTGGTAGCTTGAGATCGGCCACGGTGGGGTACTTACAGTGACCAATGTTTCAAACTGGAGATTTTTTCTCGGTGATATGGTTATTAAACATTTCCTGTCCCACCACTGCAAGAACCTGACTGGACTCCCAGTTAGAGGCCCATTGTGTGTTAGCGTTGCCTGCGCAGTAGATCCAGAAACTTGTAGAGGAAACACAACCCCACAATGTCTCAAGTCCTTCAAAGCTGTTGTCTCCAAAATAATTTGCACAACGTGAGTAAGTGGAGTGCGTCAAGATGGTTTCTCATTTTTTATTTAACTATTTTTTAAATCTAATTTCTAATTTTTTTTCTATTGGGCATTCTTAGTTTTTATTTTATAATATGTAAAAATCTTACTACAGTCATCTGTGTATATGCTTTATACAAATATATGTATTGGAGAGGTCTCTGCTTATTTTTTTAACCTAAAGAATGTGAAATAAAAAGGAGAAAGATATGGTGGACATTGTTCCAGGGTGAGAGAGAAGAGAATTGGTTCTAATAAATTCAGACTAGATAATTTAGGAGTGAGTATGTGTGTGCTTGTGTAGGGGGGTGACATTAGAAGTGAGAGGAGATGACGTAAGATAGAAGAGGTGGCTTTTTCTCTATTTTAGGCCAGGATTTTTTTTTAAAATGTTTGAGACAGAGTTTCGCTCTGTTCCCAGGCTGGGGTGCGGTGGCGTCATTGTAGCTCACAGCAACCTCAAACTCCTAGGCTCAAATGATCTTCTTGCCTCAACTTCCCAAGTAGCTGGGACTGTAGGCACCCACCACAATTGCCCAGTTAATTTTTCTATTTTTAGTAGAGACAGAGTTGTTGCTCTTGTCGAGGCTGGTCTTCAACTGCTGAATTCAAGCAATCCACCCGTTTTGGAACTCTGTAACCCAGAGTTCTGGGGTTACAGACGTGAGCCACCATGCCCAGTCTAGGCTGGGTTTTTTTTTTGCAGTTTTTGGCCGGGGCTGGGTTTGAACCCACCACCTCCAGCATATGGGGCCGGTGCCGTACTCCTTTGAGCCACAGGTGCCGTCCAAGGCTGCGATATTTTAATTAATATATAAGAAGGGAGGTGAGTCACTGTAGCGATCAAGGCAGTGGGACAGGCTTCTCCAGGCAGATCTTGGAAGAAGAGTCCTTGCAGACACACTGCAGCCCCTGTGGGCTTGTGACAATGTACATCACTGGGCCCCCACTCATAGAGATTCAGATGTAGTAGGTCTGGGTTGGGGCCCCCCAAATTTTTCAGGCTCTATTTAAAAAAATTACAATCATATCAATCAGACTTAAAGTCACAATCAATTTGCTCTGCACCACTAAGTCTTTACTCTCAATTTCTTTGCTTGTCTTGTTATAGACCAGTAACACACAGCATGAGTGCTGGCACTAGTTCGTGACTCCAGTCTGAGTACAGATGGGTGTAAGGTTCACCAGAGGACAAAGGTGTAGTGGTGCTTAGATAATCACTCACTTCTCTGGATTCCTTTATAAATTTTTTTCTATACTGGTTTTTATTTCTAAATGAAGAAATAAGTCCAGATGGCAGCAGAGAGAGAACTAAGAAGTTCTCAAGGGATGTGATGTTGCTGGTCCAGGGCCACACTTTGAAAACCAGTGGTTTCAAGAAAAGTTTAAAGGTAGAAGGGATTTTGTTCATGACAAACTATGACAGCCAGAGGGCAGAAGGGAGAGAGTTTGGAGCAGTGGAGCCAGAAAGGTGGGAAGTTGGGTCAGATTAGAGGCATAAAAGAGGAGAGGTCTTAGTGTTGAGCACTGACCCAGGAGGCTTGGACTTCTGGTGCAGGTTCACACGAGCAGAGCAGAGGCCATGCCAGAGCCAGCCCTGCAGATGTGATGGGGAAGCAGGAGGCGGCTGGGTCAGGGGAAGTGGTGGAGGCAAGGTCTTATTAAGGGCCAAATAGAGCTCTAGAGACCATCTCTTTTTCCCTTTTGTGGAATTCTACATGCTCTTAGTTACTTATGCTTCAGATTGTGGCTCACCTCCCTTTTGAAGACTAGAAGGGTAATTTCAACTCTGTAAGGCAAAGAGAACACATCTTTGTTTTCAGACAGGATGACTGTCTGAGACTGAAGAGTCTGACACTTCTCCTTTCCCTCCAGCCCCACAAGAGTCATAGTCACTCCAAACCCCCCCTTTTTTTCTTTGAGATAGAATCTCACTCTGTCTCCCTGTGTAGAGTGCTGTATCAACATAGCTCACAGCAACGTCAAACTCTTGGACCCAGGTGATCCTCTTGCCTCAGCCCCCTATGTAGCTAGGACTACAGGCACCTGCCACAATGCCCAGCTAATTTTTCTATTTTTAGTAGAGATGGGGTCTTTGTGTTGTTCAGGCTGGTCTCAAACTCCTGAGCTCAAGCAATCTACATGCCTCAGCCTCCCAAAGTGTTAGGATTACAGGTGTCAGCCACCATATCTAGTTCCAAACTCTTTTATAGGAGTGTCAAACATCTGTGCTTACCACTTGTCTCTGCCTGACCAAGGGAGCAGGCTGTGTACACCAGTCACTTTAGGACCAGGCTGGGATTTAGGAATTATTAGCCCCCTCTTTTACTGAGACTTTTATCATACCTTCTGTTGAGCCCTGATATCATCTACATCCATGTTTCGTTTTGCCTAATTTTATGCTTTCAAACAGTCTAAGAATGCCTGAATATCCCTGAGGTGCTGCCTGGGTGTGCCTTAACTCTGAGGTGTTTCTGAGGTGCTGCCTGGGTGTGCCTTAACTCTGCCATCACGACTCTGCTCAAGGAATGGCTGCGTGCCACCGGTAGTTACTTCTTCCACATCAGCTTTTATGCTATTTAGATGTATCTCTTTGCTCTGAGATTAGATATCCTTTCTTCATCCATACAACTACCTCTTTCTCCTTTTACTGGAAACAAATGACTATCCTGTAAAATCCACCTTTTCTTTGTCTGTACCCATCCTTCATCCTCACACCTTTCCTTAATTTTTACCTAATTTTTGTTTCGGTGTAAAACGTCTACCTAGAATGCAAACTCCACAAGTAAGCTTTGCTTCCTTGCATCAACCATAATGCCTCGCATAACAGTTTTGCAAAGGAAGTTCTCAATGTTTGTTGATTGATTGACAGGAAGAAATGTGTGAGGGCTGTTAAATTTGTTGTGACAGAGGATCACACAGCCTTAGCTCAGACTAGTAACTACCTATCCAATATAAGGAATTTGGCTTAATACAGAAACTCTCCTTTAATTACTATGACATTTTGAATTAATTATACATTTCCAACTGCATTTTTCAGTTGTATACATGATTATTATTATGCTGAACAGTATTTATACTTAAATGTTTAGTAGTTCAAGTAAGCTACTGAAATGAGTAATATTTACAGCCAAACTAAATTCACTTTTAATTATTCTCTTCTCATAGTCTTTCGTTGGCAATTCCTCTGATGCGATGTGCAATTTAATTCTAATCCCCCTATCTCATGTTCAGACACATTAAAAGATAGAGGCCTTGGGTGGTGCCTGTGGCTCAGCAAGTAGGGTGCCGGTCCCATATCCTGAGGGTGGCAGGTTCAAACCCGGCCCTGGCCAAACTGCAAAACAAAAAAATAGCCAAGCATTGTGGCAGGCGCCTGTAGTCCCAGCTACTCGGGAGGCTGAGGCAAGAGCATCACCTAAGCCCAGGAGCTGGAGGTTGCTGTGAGTTGTGTGATGCCATGGCACTCTACAGAGGGTGATAAAGTGAAATTCTGTCTCTACACACACACACACACAAAAAGATAGAAGCCTTGAACATCTCTTTGTAAGGAGCTCTTTCTCCTGGTCTCCCTCTGAATTGTGCACTATTTTTCAGTTGTACTTGAGAGTTTCCTTTCTTTCCACTTTGACGTTTTACCATGAATTTTGAATTTACGAAGAAATAAGATAATTATAACCACATTACTATCACCTAAATGTAGCAATTAACATTTTGCCATGTTGCCTTCATTTATTTTTTAAAGATTTAAAAATTATAGACATTGTGACATTTCACACTTAAGAACTTTAGTAGAATTCTCTAAAAAAGTTTTCCTACATAACTACAATATCATTATCATACTATATTAGTTTGCCAGGGCTACTATAATAAAATTCCACAGACTGGATGGCTTAAAACAACAGAAATTTATTTTCTGAAAGCTCTGGAGGTTGCAAATCTGAGATCAAGGTGTTGGCAGGTTTGGTTTCTTCAAAGGGGCCTCTCTCCTTGGCTTACAAACAGTTGACTTCTTGCCATGTCCTCACATGGTTGTCCCCCTGTCTTTCTGTCTCTCTGTGTTTAAATTTTCCCTTTTTATAAAGACACTAGTCAGATTGGCTTAGGACCCACCCTAAAGATTTTATTTCATCTTATTCACCTACTTGAAGGGTCTATCTCCAACTATAGTCACAGTTCTGAGGTCAGGACATCAACATATAAATTTGGGCAGGGGGGGACAAAACTCAGTCCATGACACACACTTAACAAAACTAATAATAGTTTACTAAAATAACGTAATACTCTATCCATACTTAATTTTCCACAGTTGTACCCCCAAATCTCTTTACTCAAAAAAGAGCCAATCAAGGGCCATCCATACATTGCATTAGGCTGTTATGTCTACTAAATTTATTTGAATCTAGAATACTCATGGTCCCCTCTTTTTTCCCCCCATGACATTGTCTTGTTAAAGCAATTGACCCACATTTTACATTTTTCTTTCTGCTTTGTAGCGGAGTAATTTAACTTGTTTATCTAGAAGCTGTACTGAATTTACTATAAACTAGAAGGTATAGCTAAGCACCTGATCAAGTTCAGGTTAAACATTTTAGACAAGAACATTTCATAGGTCATACTGTCCCTTCCACATTGGGTTCTATTAGATGCTACAGTATGTCTGGCTGTTCAAATTTAAGTGATGTGGGATAAAGTGGAGATGGCTGGTGCCTAACTTGAACAGTTACATTTTCTCCCCTTGTGATCAGTAAGCAATCTGTGCAGGCTGCTTTTGCCCTTGGAAGATCTGCTTTGCCATCAAATTAGTATCCTTTGTTGATCCTTAACTCAAGCAAGTATTTCATTTGGGGGTCACAAAATTTATTACAATTATTAGGTGGAATTATTCTGTAAAGAAGAGCTTTTCCTCATCATCTGGGCTATTTAGTTGCCCTTAAATACAGTTCCAACTAGAAAGAAAAGATAAAAGATTCTTACATTTAATTACCAATTTTTAAAATAACAATAGCAATGTTTAAGATAAGGACTAGAAACAAAAACCTCATAAAGAATGAACGAAGATAAATACATTCAGAAAAGAAATTAGTTGATTTCTGCATTGAAATATTAAGCAATAATAATAATAATAATGCAAAGAAAGTAACATTCACATTGTCTGATAAGAATATGTCTATTATAGAATGCTTTGACTCTGAGGCTCAGTATGGAGTCATCAGTTAACTTCTTATTTTTTTTTCCAAAGACTCAAAAAATAGACAGCTAATATTTATAAATAAAGGTAAAAGATAATTTCAAATTTAATTACCAGTTTTCAGCATGAAGAGTTGATAAAATGCCACCTCCAAGGGTGACATATGAGGTTTGATTTGTTTGTGGTATTGACTTTTGAGTGGTCGTTTATATGTTTTTAGCCCTTACTACACTCATATAGCCATTTTCTCCTTCACTGTCTGCTTGATCAAACTTAGGCCAGTTGTAGCCCTTTCAAATATCTCTGTCTTTTTGACACAATCCCATCAATCTTTGAAGTCTTCCTTGTTTCCTGCAAAAATGAGATGTCCTAGGTTTGCTTTGTATCTTCTTTGCTCAAACCTGGAATGGGTAATTTTTCTAAGAAGTCCTGGTTTCTCACATGCTGAGTGGTACTTAGAAACCATAATCTGGCTCTAGGGATACTCACTGTTACTGGAATATTATTGATCTGTTTTGTTTTGTTTTGTTGGCTATTTCAATGGGCAGAGCCAGACAATACAAGCATACCTCAGAGATACTGCAACTTCCATTTCAGACCACTGCAATAAAGTGACCACTGCAATAAAGTGACTACTGTAAATCACACAATTTTTTCTTTTATTTCTTGGTGCATATAAAAGTTATGTTTACACTATACCGAAGTTTACTAAGGGTGCAATAGTGTTATGTATAAAAATGTACATTAAATGAAAAAATACTTTAGTGCTTAAAAAAGGCTAACAATCATCAGAGCCTTGAGGAAGTTGTAATCTTTTTGCTAACAGAGGGTCTTGCCTCAGTGTTGATGGCTGCTGACTGATAGGCTGGTGGTTGCTGAAGATTTGGGTGACTGTGGAAATTTTTTAAAAATAAGACAACAATGAAGTGTGCTACATCAGTTGTCTCTTCCTTTTATGAAAGGTTTCTCTGGAGCATGTGATACTGTTTGATAGCATTTTGCCCACAATAAATATCTGGAGTCAATCCTCTTAAACCCTGACACTTCTCTATCAACTAAGTTTATGTAATATTTCAAATATTTTGCTGTCATTTTAACAATGACTTCATCATTGAGTAGATTCCATCTTAAGAAGCCACTTTCTTTGTTTATCCATAGGAAGCAGCTCCTCATCTCTTAAAATTTTATCATGAGATTGCAGCAATTCACTCACAACTGGCTCCATTTCTAATTCTAGTTCATTTGCTATTTCCACCACATCTGCAGTTACTTCTGCTACTAGAATCTTGAACTTCTCAATGTTACCCAACTTATTCCATATTCCTATTAATGTTGATATTTTGATCTCCTCCCATAAATCACATCTAAAATGGTGAATCCTTTCTGAAAGGTTTTCAATTTACCTGGTCTATATCCATTAGAACAATCACTATATATGGTGGCTATTGCCGTACAAAATGTATTTCTTAAATGATAAGTGTTGAATGTTACAATTAATCCTTGATCCAAGGGCTGCAGAAGGGATGTTGTGTTATCAGCTGTGAAACAACATCAATCTCCTTTGTAGGTCTCCAGCAGAGCTCTTGCTGGAGACAATGCACACTGTTAGTAAATGGTAATATTTTGAAAGAGATCTTTTCCTGAGTAGTAGTAGGTCTGAACATGGGCTTAAGATATCCAGCAAACCATGCTGTAAACAGATGTGCTGTCATCTAGGCTTTGTTCTTCCATTTATACAGCTCAGGCAGAGAAGATTTAGCTTAATTCTTAAGAGCCCTAGGATTTTCAGAAAGGTAAATGAGCATTGGCTTCAACTGAAAGTGACCAGCTGCATTAGCCCCTAATCAGCCTGTCCTTTGAAGCATCAAAGCCACACATTGACTTCTTCTCTTTAGCTATAAAGGTCCTAGATGACATCTTCTTCTAATACAAGACTGTTTTGTCTATATTGAAACCCTGTTGTTTAGCATATGCACCTTCATTAATTATCTTAGCTAGATCTTCTGCACAACTTGTAAGCTTCTGTATTAGCACTTGCTGCTTTGCCTTGTACTTTTTATAGAGGTGGCTTCTTTCCTCAAACCTCAGAAAGCAACCTGTTCTAGCTTTAAACTTTTCTCCTGCAGCCTCCTCACCACTTTCAGCTTTCGCAGAACTGAAGAAAGTTAGGATCTTGCACTGGATTAGGTGTTGGCTTATGGGGATGTTGTGGTTGGTTTGATCTTCTATTCATACTGTGGGAGGTAGACAGGCTGAATTCCTCATGGACCTTCCAACTCAGAGTAAGGTGCCCAGTCAGGGGAATGTCTATGTGACTATCCCCACATGGGGAAATCAGCAGTGCAGGTGAACTGAGGCCATCAACTAGAAGCTTAGGCTGGAGAAACCGAGATGACTGTTTGAGGAGATGAGACTTGCTCTTCTCCCTCTCTCTTCTGGTTGCTCTATTATCTGGCCACCTCATATGTTTCATTACCCAATGTCCTCACTTTCCCTTTACTCGACCTTTCTGGGGACTATAATCTTCCCTCTCTCATTCTTAACCTTGACTGCTGACTAATTATTGCTCTGTTATGTACCCAATGAAAGGATTCCAGGAAACAGGGCAGGTGCTGCTTTGCTTTCAGGCTGCCACCAGGCACATGAAATAATGTATGCCCTTACAGGCTTCTGATTTTATGCTGTAAGTTTGGTGTAAATTTTGTGATTTCCTCAGTGCCATCTCCCTTACTGACCACTGTCCCAGGTTGGGGTCCACTAGATGCCCAACGCCATACTACTAACACTTTCCTCACATCAGCAATAAGCCTGTATTATTGATATATTCTTACACATACCATTCATGTGTTCCCTGGATAGCACTTTTAATTTCCTCCAAGAACTTTTCCTTTGCATTCACAACTTGGTTGTTTGGTGGAAGAGGACTAGATTTTGGCCAATCTTGACTTTCAGCGGGTCTTATTCATAAGCTTATTTCTAGATTTTGATTTAAAGTGAATGATGTGTGACTCTTCCTTTCACGTGAACACTTAGAGGCCATTATAGGGTTATTAATTGGATTAATTTAAATATTGTTGTATATTAGGGAATAGGGAGGCCTGCAGACAGGCAGAGAGATGGCAGAATGGCCAGTTTGGTGGAGCAGTCAGAACATACACAACATTTTTTGATTAAGCTTGCCATCCTTCATGGGTACAATTTGTGGTGTCCCAAAATAAATTATAATAATAAGTTAAAGATCAGTGATTACAGATCACCATACTAGATACAGTAATAATGAAAAAGATTGACATATTGTGAGAATAACAAAAAATGTGATATACAGACATGAAGTGAGCACATGCTGTTGGAAAAATGGCACCAACTGACTTGCTGGATGCAGAGTTGTCACAAATCTTCACTTTGTAAAAAACCACCCTATCTGCAAAATGCAATAAAGTAAAGAGCAATAAAATGAAGTATGCTCATACATATATTTTTTAAAATCATAGCTTTATAATGACAGTTTCAATTCAAATTTAACACAGAATCTTACTTATTTGAGTTTGTACTTCTAAATATCTATTTTTCTTCTGAAAGGCTTAATTTCTAACATTAATGTAATTGCATATTTTGTGTTGTTATTTAAAATAACAATACAATTGGATGAATAGAATATATATCTTACATTATACATATTATCTTACATTATATTCCACAAAAGAAATTCAGTGTGCTAAGTTTTAAACTCAGTTGAAGAACTAAACCAAACAAGTAGGCCCCTTGCTACCACTTCTATTTGACATAGTACTAGAAGTCCTAGCCAGAGCAATCAGGCAAGAGAAAGAAATAAAGGACATCCAGAGCAGCACCTGTGGCTCGAAGGAGTAGGGCACCAGCCCCATATACCGGAGGTGGCAGGTTCAAACCCAGCCCTGGCCAAAAACTGCAAAAAAGAAATAAAGGACATCCAAATCAGGAAAGAGGAGGTCAAACTTTCCCTATTAGCTGATGCTATATTATATCTAGAAAACCCTAAAAACTCCATCAAAAGACTCTTAGAACTGATAAATTTAGGAAAGTTCCAGGTTACAAAATTAACATATACAAATTAATAGCATCTCTATATACTAATAGCAGTCAAGCTGAGAGTCAAATCAAAAGCTCAAAACTATTTACAATATCTAGAAATAAAATAAAATACCTGGGAATACACTTAACCAAGAAGGTGAAAGATCTCTGCAAGTAGAAATACAAAACACTGTTGAAAGAAATGACAGATGACAGAAACAAATGGAAAAACATTCCATGCTCACAGATCGGAAGAATCAACATTGTTAAAATTTCCGTACTTCCCAAAGTGATTTACAGATTCAACACATTCCTATCAAAGTTTCAATGTAATTTCTCATGGACCTAGAAAAAATATCTTAACTTCATGTGAAACCAAAACAAAGAGCCTGAATATCAAAGCAATCTTTAGCAAAAAGAATAATTCTGGAGGCATCACATTGTTACTGGAATTTCCTTCTTCAATAGATCCTTGGTCTCATACCAGGAGACGAGGACCAGCCATGGACCATAGATCAGTGGTAAGATAGGATTTATTAGACAGAAAGGAATACAGAAAGCATCAGAGCTTCTGGCAGTGGGAAAGACCTAAGTAGGAAAATTTCAGCATGGGTCCTTTGTCTAGGAGTATATGTTGTCCTGAGAATTACATTTGGCCAGGACTTGGTAGGAGGAAAAACATTTTTTCAAAGTTAATGAGCATGTTAACAAATGAATGGATATAGTCTCCTTTACTCAGGGCAAAATGTCAGGGTGTTCCCTTCGTGAAATTGCCCATGCCTAGGAAACTGGCATCTCTTGTCCAGCCTCAAATGGGGGAACCCTGTATCAACATTACCTGACTTCAAATTGTACTATGTGTATAAGTCTATAGTATCCAAAATAGCAGGGTAATAATATAAAAGTAGACACATAGACCGGTGGAATAGAATATAGAACCCAGAAATAAAACCATATAACTACAACAAACCGATTTTTGACCAAGCAAACAAAAACATACACTGGGTAAAGGATGCTATATTCTATAAATGGTGCTGAAAAAACAGGATAACCACATGCAGAAGAAAGAAACTCAATCCCTATCTCTAACCATATACAAAAATTAACTCAAAATGAATTAAAGACTTAAATTTAACACTTGAAACCATAGAGATTCAAGAAGAAAATACAGGAAAAACTCTTCTAGACATTAGCCTAGGCAAATAATTTATGACTAAGATCCCAAAAGCAAATATAGAAATAACAAAAATAAATAAATGGGATCTAATTAAACTAAAAATTTTCTGCACAACAAAGGAAATAATCAACAGAGTAAATAGACAACCTACATAATAGGAGAAAATATTTGCAGACTATACATCTGATAAAGGGCTAATATCCAGATTATACAAAGAACTCAAACAAATCAGTAAGAAAAAAACAAACAGCCTCACCAAAGAGTCCATAGAAGACATGAACAGATACTTCTCAAAAGAAGATAGAGAAATGGCCAAAAAACATGCAAAAATGCTCGACATTACTAATTATTAGGTTGATGCAAATTAAACTACAATGAGAATCGTGATTATTAAAAAAACATCAAAAAACAATAGATGGCATGGTGGCAGGGAAAAGGAAATACTTATACACGGTTAACTTGTACAGTTAGCTCTGGAAGATACACTTGTACAATTACTATGGAAAGCATTATGGAGATTTCTCAAAGAACTAAAAATAGACTTATCACTCAATCTAGCAATCCCACTATTGGGTATCTATCTACCCAAAGGAAAAGAAGTCATTTTATCAAAAAGACACCTGCAACTGAATGTTTGTTGAAGCACAATTTACAACTGCAAAATAGAATCTACTGAACCCCCCATCACCTGATGAGTAGATAGAGAATATGTGGTATATAAATACCATGGAGTACTACTCAGCCATGAAAAGGAATGAAATAATGTCTTTTTCAGCAACTTGGATGGAACTACAGACCACTATCCTAAAATAAAGCATCTTTAGAATGGAAAGACAGATACCAGATATTCTTACTTTTAAGTGGGAGCTAACTGAAGGATATATATGGCTATAAAGAGCTATAATGGACATTGTAAACTAAGAAGGGGGGAGAATGGAAGGGGAGATAAATATCAACCTGTTGAATAGGATGTATACTATTCTGGTGACTGGTACACTGAAAGCCCTGATGTCAGTATGATACAATTCATCTAAGTGGCAAACAACAACAACAACAACAACAACCACAAAAACAAAAAAAACCGCCATGTGCTTGCTTGGGCAGCACATATACTAAAAATTGGAATGATACAGAGAAAATTAGCATGGTCTCTGCGCAAGGATGACACGCAAATTTGTGAAGCGTTTCATAAAACACACACACACACAAAATGCCAAATAAATAAATAAACTCTGTTGAAATAATTACTTTTTCTGTGTGATTATGATATTAATTTTATAAGCATTGGATTAATTTGCTTTTTTTTCCCCTTTGATTTTAGGGATGACTTTTCTTTTTATTTTTTATGTATGTCTCAATCTATTTGGATTGCTCTAGCAAAATACCTTAGACTGGGTGATTTATAAACTACAGAAATTTATTGTTCACAGTTCTGGAGGCTGGGAAGTCCAAGATCAAGGTGCCAGAAGATTTGGTGTCTGGTGAGGACATGTTCCTCATAAATGGTGAGCTCTAGTCTTGCCCTCACATGGTGGAAAAGGCTACCTAACAAGCTTCTTCAGCCTTCTAGTTTTGAGGGCTCTGCTGTCATCATTAGTCACCTCTCAAAAGGCCCCAGTTCTTAACACCATCATATTGGGGATTAGTTTTGGGGGAAACATTTAGACCATAGTAATATGTAGTTTTTGAATATGTAAAATAGTTACATGTTTTAGAAGTGACAGGCATACTTACAGAAGTTTCTCTTTCATCTCAGTTGGCTCCCTCCACACCCCCTTACCTGCTATCCGAAGGTAACCAATTTTAAAAACTAATTTCTGGTTAATTCTTACAGTGATTCTTATTTTAAATATAGGCAAATTTTTGGACTTGTAGTCTTACTCTCCTGCACCCCTTCCCACAATAGTAGCATATTTAGTACTTCACTTTTTCATTTAACAAAATCCTCTAGGAATCACTCCACATGAATTCACTGAGATCACCTTCACTCCTTTTGTGGTTGCCTAGTTCTCTGGGGTGTGGAGGTACAATGGTTTATCAACCATTACACTATTGATGCACATTTGAGTTTTTCTTTTTCTTTTTTTCTAGTACATATAATGCTTCAGTACATAATTTTGCACATGTCATTTCATATTTGTGCAGTTTTGTCTTTTGATTTCTAGAAGTGGAATTTCTGGGTTAAAGGCTAAACACAGTTCTGATCTTGGTAGATATTGACAAATTCTCCTTCAAAGGAGTTGTATTATTTTGTATTCCTAAAAGTAAATGACAGTGTTTGTTCCCCCACAGCCTGACTAATAGAATATGTTATCAAAATATTGATTTTTGCCAGTTGGTGGGGGGAGTAATGGCATTACAATTTTGAGTTTCATATATCTCTTTATAACTGAGGTTGAGGAACTTCCCATATGTTTGAGGAACATTTGTGTTTCTTTTTCTATGAACTGTCAGTTTAGATATTTCAATATGTCAGTGTTGTTGGTATTTCTCTTCTCAACTTCTAAGAAGTCTTTATATTAAGGTAATTAATCACTCGACTATGACATAGGTTCCAAATATTCTTTCCTAATTTGTCATTTGACCTGTGTGATGTTATATTAATGTAAAAGGCTTTTAATAACACTAATATAATCAAGTTTGTCACCAAATTTTAATTATTGGTTCTGGATTTTGAGTCACAGTTCAATGACTTTCCCCATTTCCAGGTTTTAGAAGAATTCACCCGTGTTTTCCTTTAGTATTTACAGGATTTCATTCAAAAATATATTTGAATTTTTGATTCATTGTAGTAAAGTTTTCTTCATTGGGATTATGCACATTTCTTATTAAATTTACTCCTAAGTATTGTCTTTTTCACTGCTGCTGTAAACACAGGGGAGCTTTCTTCCAATATACTTTGCAAGTGGTTAATGATTGCATAAAGGAGGATTATTTGTTAATTTATACTAATTTTATATTCTGCTAATTTACAGAATTATTATTTATGGTATTTTTCCTTTGATTCTTTTGGATTTTCTACTTATATAATCATCTATATGCAGACATAGTTTTATCTCCTTGTTTCTAATTTGTTTATCTCCAAATGTTTCTTCTCCTAATTGAATGGGTAATACTTTCAGAAAGTTGTTAAATAGTCATAGCAATAGTGAGTATCTTTGCCTCTTTCCTGATTTTAGCAGGAATATCTGTAGTGTTTCCTCATCAGAAGAGATGCTAGCTTTGGGGCTAATTTGTGTGTGAGTGCATATAACTTATATGAATAAATAATATATTGATTTTTCTTTTATTGAGTTTTTAAAAAAAATCAGTCATGGGGATTGATTTTGTCAGATTACTTATCAGAATCAAAGGAAGTTAGCTGGGCATTGTGGTGGGTGCTTGTAGTCCCAGCTATTTAGGAGGCTGAGGCAAGAGAATTGCCTAAGCCCAAAAGCCAGAGGTTGCTGTGAGCTGTGACACTACAGCACTCTACTGACAGGTGACAAAGTGAGACTCTGTCTCTAAAAAAAAAAAGAATCAAAGGAAGCGATGATATGCTTTAAAAAATATAAGTCTATTTTCTTTTCTTTCTTTTTTTTTTTTTTTTTTGCAGTTTTGGCCAGGGCCAGGCTTGAACCTGTCACCCCTGGTATATGGGGCCAGAGCCCTAATGAATTTCTCTGTATTGAATCATTCTTACAATCTGGAATAAGCCCTACCTGGTAATTATATATATTCTTTTACTATATTATTTGAGTCTGTGTAAAAGTAGAATTTTATTTAGAATTATTTTTTTACTATTTGGGAGCAAGATTAGGATCTGGTTTTCTTTTATTGTGTGCAATCAATCATTTTTATATCAATTTTGAATTAACTTCATAAAACTAATTAGGAAATTTTACTTTATGTTCTATGTCTATATATATATGTAGACATAGAGGCGCTGCCCTCTATGTCTGTATATTTTAAGTAACATTGAAATTATCTGCTCTTTGAAGGTTTGTTACAGTCCTTGAAATAATCTAGGCCTGGAATTCTTTTCATTGTGGGGAGGGAGAGCTCCTGATACTTGAAGGGCTCTTTGAATGGTAGGTTCACCTGTGCTTCTATCCCATTCTTCCATCTTCCCGGGGACATCTACCTTGCCTTGGATTACTGAAGGCTCTTGGTAATAGGGAGTAGGAAGTAAGCATTCAGGAGTACTGGATACCTTTCCAAAGGCAGACAGGGCTAGGTGGTGGGGCTTGATAATATACACAGTTGTTAGGGACAAAGATTTTTTGCTTGACCATACTTTACTCAAGCTCCTGAATCTTCTCCTGGGCTCATCTGTGCAGTTCCTTGTAAGATCCCGCTAAGTCAGTTTTGCAATAATCCCCCACCCTCCATATTTGATTGCCCTAGATACCTGATATAATAAGAAAACAAAAAGTTTTAGGGCTACCCTCAACTCTTTCCGCAAAAGGGAAAATAAAGGCCTCAGACATGTGTTAAGAACTGGCCCTGCAGATCCCTCATTAAGGAAATTCCTTGTGGACTTTCCATAAGCAAGGACACACAAATTGTAACTTAGGGTCTGCAGGCTATGTCTAACTCCTATAACTAAAGTCTGTTCAATTCCACACTAATCATGAATTACAAGTTTATTTTCACAGGCAGTAGAACAGAGACAAGACAGGATCAGACATTCTTCCACCCACCCAGGGACACCTACATAGTTGATCCTTCCTTCACTCCCTTTTTCTCTTCTAACATTTACCTGCCTTATGTAATATGTAGATTTTCCTCCGTCTCACAATAATGTAACCATTTTGTCTCACTACCCTCACCCCATGCCCCCCCCCCCACTTTTTCCTGTTTGTATGCCTTTACATGCTGAAACTTCCAAATCGCTCTTGGGAACTACAGCCACAGTTTTGTCGTAGTTCATGCTTTTCCTGGTGTGTTCTGAACTTTGGCTTAATAAACCTTCATTGACCGAGATTTTTGCCTGTCACTTATTTTGGCCAACACTGATCAGATTCCTTATCTGCCACCATTTCTCAGGGGATGTCTGACTACTCTGGCCCATCTTGGCAAGAATTTTGTGAAGTCGGTTCAGCTGGAAGCCCCCATATCCTGCTCTTTCCTCTTAGTACTTTTCCATCTCCTTGGCTGTAAGTTCGGCTTGCCAGTGCTGTGTCAGAGTTGAGCCCGATCTCTCTCCCCTGCTGCAAAATCTCATCGCCTTGGTCCCTATACCTGACACGACGGTCCTGAATGAAGCCTGCCTTACTGTGTTTGAACAAGTGGCAGCGAATACTTTTCCTGATTACACAACAGTATAATCCCACCTAGGATGGAGGAAAAGGAGGGAAGTGATGTTCGTGGGTGGGAAGGCTGTGAAGTGAGGCTGCAGGAGAAGCCTAAACTGAGAAGAGAGGATCGGCTGCTGCTTCCAGAAGATGTTTCTTCTGACTGCATTCCAACCTGTCCCGGGAGCCCCTGTTCTATTTTTACAGCTGGGAAGGCAGAGGAAATCTCCCATAGTCCACCAAATTTCTTGGCAGTCTTTAGGGGTGGGAGGGATCCTCAGAGACTCCTCACCTGAGGGAAAGCAAACAAAAGAAAGTCAGCATTCCCCCCCACACACACCCTATCCTCATTTGTATTCGCGTAAAGCCAGTGTCAGCGAGCCTCGGATCATAGACTTTCCTTTTGTGATCAGTGTTTGATTTTCTGAGGCGTCTCTCCACAAGTGGCTTTGGAAGCACCACTACCCCACTGCTCAGTTGTCTCCACTGTGAGGGGGCTTTGCTATAGCTGATAGGCAGATGGGTGAGGGATCACATGCAGGGTCTTTTGGTCCCCCAGCTTCCTTCCTCCCAGGTTCCCTTAGCTGGTCCTTCCTGCCCCACTCTGCCATAATGCAGCTTGCCACCAGGAGGCGCTGGTCCACAGGGCTGAGAGCCGGAGTGCTTGGACGGGGAGGCCACCACCGCCGGCGCAGCGGCAGGACGTGGCGGGTGGGAGAAAACCGGTGTGAGAGCCCTGGAGCTCCCCAACTCCTCCTGAGCGAGAGGGGACTTGGGGAGGCTGAAGCCTGAAGACGCTGCTGGGAGATAGTTTCTGCGCCCTGAGAGAACCCTGCTTCCTGTGTAGAAGTCGTGGGCCTTGCACAGAGTACCGCCACTCTCCATCCCTCCCCACTCTTGCCGGCCACCGCGGTCAGGACTGCGTGGGTGGGTGGAGCCGGCTCTGCGCTCCGGTGGGGCACGCCCAGGTGCAGACGCGGGGGGCTGCGGTTCTAGCTACCACTTCCTCCCCCTTTACAGCACCCATGCACACCCTCCTGGGCCAGGGCTGACCACCTCTGTCTAGCACAGAACCACAAAGGTCAGAGGCCCATTTTAGAACTTCATTTATTTATTTTTATTTTAGTGTGTTCATTTATTACTTTTTTTTGAGACAGAGTCTCAAGCTGTCGCCTTGGGTCAAGTGCCATGGCGTCATCGTAGCTCACAGCAACCTCCAACTCTTGTGCTCAAGCTATCCTCTTGCCTCAGTTTTTTCTATTGTTAGTATAGACGGGGGTGGGGCGGGCTTGCTCTCCCATAGGCTGGTCTCGAACCCATGAACTCAAGCAATCTACCTACCTCAGCCTCCCAGAGTGCTAGGATTACAGGTGTAAGACACTGCACCGGATATTTTTATTTTTATTTTTTATTGTTTAGGATTCATTGAGGGTACAAAGAATTAGATTACACTGATTGTATCTGTTAGGTAAAGTCCCTCTTATAATTGTGTCCTGCCCCCAAGTGGTGTGCCATACACGTAACCCCTGATCCCCCCTCCCTCCTCCTGGCTCCCTCAGTCCCTTGCCTCCTTACTTGAATTGATTTGAATTTTTCTCTTACCAGGCTATGTATTAGATCATCTACTGGATTCATATTAGAATTGAATACATTGGATTCTTGCTTCTTGATTCTTGTGATATTTACTAAGAAAAATGTGCTCCAACTCAATCTGGGTTAATACAAAAGATGTAAAGTCTCCATCATTTTTAATGGCTAAATAGTATTCCATGGTATACATATACCACAGCTTGGTAATCCATTCCTGAGTTGATGGACATTTAGGTTGTTTCCACATCTTGGCAATTGTAAATTCATCTGCATAAATAGTCTAGTGCAAATGTCCTTATGATAAAATGATTTTCTTTTCTTCTGGATAGATGGCTAGTTAATGGGATTGCAGGATCAAATGGTTTATTTTTATTTTTTCAGACAGAGTCTCATTCTGTTGCCCTGTAGAGTGCAGTGGTGTCATCGTAGCTCACTGCAACCCCAAACTCTTGGGTTCAAGGGAACCTCCTGCTTCATTCTCCTAAGTAGTTGGGACTATAGTTATGAGCCACCATGCCCGGATGAATTTTCTATTTTTTGTAGAGACGGGGTCTCCTGCATGCTGGTCTTGAACTCCCGACTTCAAGCCTCCCAAAGTGCTTAAATGCAAAAGTCAGCATTCTCCCCCACCACCTTCTTCTCATTTGTATTCGCATAAAGCCACTGTCAGCCAACAAGCCCTAAGGCTCTTGGACTTATTAACAAGCCTCGGATCATGGACATTCCTTTTGTGATCAGTGTTTGATTTTCTGAGGCCGTTTGTCCCACAAGTGGCTTTGGAAGCATCATTACCCCATTGCTCAATTGTTTCCACTGTCAGGGGGCTTTGCTATAAGCTGATAGGCAGATGGGTGAGGGGTCCCAGGGCAGGGTCTTTTGGTCCCCCAGCTTCCTTCCTCCCTGGAAGAAAGTGAGCCACCACATCTGTGACCAAGAACACAGAATTGTGAGTCAGAACCTAACTGAGCCGTGCGCTGGCCCCCCAAAACAGCTGGCTGCTCAGTTCTGGCTGTGGCTAAGTGGGTGGCCACACCAGGACATGTCCCTGTGGAGTCTCTGCAGGAGGCTCACAGAGGGACTCAGGGAAGGGTCCCCGGGGAGACTGTTCGGTCATTTGCTTTCCTCCAAGGCAGCCTCAGGGTCTGGTTGGCACAGTGGCCACTTTTCCTGGAGAAACATAGTGTCTTCTTATTCTTACATCAGATGAATGGAATGAAGAGGCGGGAATGAAGAGGTTGTATTGAATGCTGGCCTAGGAGTTCATACTAGGGTTTTACTCTTGGCAAAATATTTTATGTAGATAGAGGGGAATATTCTCCTCTGATTTTCCTTTCATTTCCTTAATATTGTTATTGACATGTACTTGATGAATCGAACCTTTCCCTTCCTATGTTCCAGCCCTAAGCATGTTACCACATAGTTCATGGACTCTCCACACACCTATGAGGGAGGTACAGTTATTCCTACGTGAAGATGTGGAAACCGAGGCTCAGAGAGGCTGGGTGAGTTTCCCAGGGTTGTCAAGCCAGGATGACTTCGAGTTCAGGTATTATTCCAAAGTTTGTTAGGTATTAGACACTTAACCTCAAGTGTCTCTGAAAGGAACATTGATCACATTGGACTTGACGATGTTTTGTTTTGGACTAGTTGCTTAGAAACAAATAGGAAAATTATTCAACCATTTTTTTTTGACCAACTCTTAAGTTTCTTTGAATTTCTCATCATATAAGACAGTTCCCATGTCTTTGGCTCCCACCCACGTCTACCATAGAAACCTCAGTGTCCACCCCTTTCTGTGCTCTTGGGTCTCACACCCTGGCTCCTCTGTCTTAGCAATAAGCTTTGGAAATCTCCTCCAATTCAACCTCAGCACCCTCCCTGGGACACACCCTAGGTATTATCACTCCTTTGGGTGAAGATATGATAGCTGTTGAAAGGTCATGGAGGTATCTTTTGCTGTGAGCCTTGAAGGACTGGATGAATTCGAGTAGGCAGAGAGAAGTTGGTAAGGTATATATAGTCTAAGGGTCTGGACTTAGACTATAAGGGATATAAGGGTACCCGGGTCATGATGTAGAGTTTGGAATGGGCAGAACTCAGGGAGGGGAGGTAGAAAGGGCACTCTGCAAAGTATAAGGAGGACAGGAGCCTGGATGTGTGACATGCTTAGGGTGCTTGGTTGGAATGGAGGGGGTAGGGTGCCCCCCCTTAGGTGGAGAAGCATATTTTTAGGATATGTACCATAGAACAATGGTGATGAGAGCCCAGGAGGCCAGTGCATGTGAATATTCCACCTCTGCCCCCCCGGTGGCTTCACAAGCTTTGTAAACTCTTTGAGGGCAGGGGCTATGATTATTCATCCTCCTTATATTCAGAGCTTGGTGTTGAGTCTGGCACTCAGGGACTTTCAGATGAATTAAGGAGGGAGAGATAGAAGATCAGTCAATAATAGGACCTGGTGATGAGCTAGGAGGTTCAAACAAGCCAACCAACCCCTTTCCAGGAGTTCATCTTCTCTGCATTTCCAACTGTCATGGGTCACTGTGCACAAGAAAGCTCATTCTGGTCTCTTCTGATTCTACTGGGTCAGAAAAAGTAAGCCAGAATTCAAAGTCTCCATATAGATAAACAAGGCAAAAGAAATAAGATTCAAGAAGAGGACCTCATTCAAGAGAAAGTTGCTCTGTTTGGCCAAGACCTATCCATGAGTAATCCCCAAAGTCAATGCTTCTTGTTCACATGCTCATTAGACGTCAAGTGAATTTTCTGGCCAGAAGTTCCCACACTTGTAAATTTCTCTTATTGTGCATATTCTTCAGCAGGATGAAGTCAGAGGAGCAGGGAGAATAGTTCTTCATCAGCAACAGGTCCTTCGGAGTCTTGGGTGTGCCACAAATGCCATTGAACTTTTTGGGTAAAGGCTGATTTTTTAAGAAGTACATTAAGACAAAACTTAAAAACAATAGATTGACTTATTATAATCTAAAGACTAGTGTAGCTCTAACCACATTTTTTTTTGTTGTTTATTTTAAAACGTGTTTCCTTTATGGCCTTTCTTGTGGCTCACCCTATAGCAGTTTGTGTACTTGTTGAGAACTTTATGTGTTTTTGACATGGTTTTTGCTGAACTTGATTTTTCCGAGACCCTCTTTCCTCATATGCTCAGCTTTTCCTTCCTATCTGTAGTCGGCCAGTTTCGGTGGCAGAAGAGGCCACATCTGCTTCCTGTAGGCCCCCTGGCAGAAGCATGCAGTGGTGTCTCCTCCTGATCTGGGCCCAGGGACTGAGTCAGGCTGCCCTCACTTCAGGTAAGGCCTGAAATTTGGCAGCACAGGGAGGAGGAGAGAGCTTGGCGTAAAGACCAGAGAGCCTGTGTGTGTGTAAATTCTGAGCACATGCTGCATCTATTAGAGGGAAAGGAATGTAATTCTCAGAGTCCTGTGTACCCTCATTGAGAAAGGCAATCTCTGAGAACGAGCCCAGGTCCTGTTTTGGGTGGCAGATGAAGGACTTTGTAGACCCTTGGGGTTGGGAGACCTGGCTGGCCGGCACAAGAAAGGAAGCAGGGGAGGAAGGAGGCACTAGAAAGAGGTAATTATTACCTGGCTTTTGGAAACTCACTCCTGCTCCATCTTCTTTTCTTCCTTGAAGAACCTTCCAAAAAAAGACAATGTAGGTAGTGCTCCATAGATCAAAAATATCTTCTTCATGGATTTTGGGGATTCTACCTTTATAGACCGAATTTTCATCAAATTTATTTCTTCTATATCAAAAATTTTGCACAAATATTTCTGAAGGAGGGGGACATAAATGCTTCAAATCATAGTATATATTAGTTTTTATGTCACTTTATGAATCTTCTGAGGGTGAAAAAATGCCCAAGAGTACTGAGGAAAGGTACACCTCGAAGAGGGTGGTTTTGTCTGGGAGAAGCAATTTCTTGCTCCTTTCCCTGGGATTTCGTGGCTTTTTTGAAGGCGTTCCCAGACATCCCAAATGACCCAGAAGCCAAACAGCCAGGTTTTGTTTCAAAGGATAATGTACCCAGCACAGAATGAGGCTGCTGGAAGGCACAAAAAGACCTGGAAGAGGTGATGTCAGCTGACAAGGGCTTCTGTTCCAAATGGGGAGACAGAATAAGCCTCTGAGAATAACAAGGAGCGAGTCCCGAAGCGACACAGCAGGAGTATCGTGAGAGGGTGAGGGGCTGAGCTGTGTAGTAGTAAGCTGGGCACTTAACGAGGTGCTAATTACACCCTGCAGGCCTTGAGTGTGAAAGGAAGGGGGATGGGTGAGAAGGGCGGAGGTCCTGGGCTGGGGTCCCATAGACAGGAGGGAATGTAGCACTGACCAGTCTTTCCAGGGCAGGGACAGGAGTACAGGTGTGTGGACACAGGGTGGGGCGGGGCCTTGAATGACAGGCATGGGGAGAATGTATGGTAGCAACCAGATTGACTGGAGAAACTATCATTTCAAAAGCAGATCTGGCCTCCAAGCCTCCTAGAATTTCGATGGGAAGGTTGAAGGCCGTCTGCGGACCCGGTGCTCATGTGTACATTTCCCTCTTCCCTAGGAACTATGACAGGCACAGTAGTAACAACGGGGAATGTCTCTGTAGAGGAAGGTGGCTTTGTTGTCTTACAATGCCACCTCTCCTCCACCACAGCGGCAGTGACTCAGGTCAACTGGGAGCAGCAGGACCAATACCTGGCTGTTTGTCATGCTGAGCTTGGGTGGTATGTTTACCCAGCCTTCAAGGACCGAGTGGCCCCAGGCCCCAGCCTGGGCCTCACCTTCCAGCGGCTCACCATAAATGACACTGGGGAGTACTTCTGCACCTATCATACCTACCCTGATGGCATCTACAAAGGAAGAATCTTTCTGGAGGTCCTCAGAAGCTCAGGTATTCCTCCTGGAGCAGGGTGGCTGATTAAACACTTCCTCTAGCATAGAGAATTCTGGCCAGAAACACCACGTGGAGCAGGGCTTCTCGGTTCCCGGTGACGCTCTGATCACCTGGGAGCTCATAAGTAATACTGATGCCAGGGTCCCCATGCAGACTGATTAAATCAGTATCTCTGGTGGCAGAGCTAGGCTGGGATGTGTTCTAAAAGAATCCCAGCTAATTTCAATGGCAGCCAGGACTGAGAACCACTGTTCATGCAGAAGAAGCACATTTTATCTTACTAGGAAGACCCATTGCTAAGGTCATGTGCAAAGAGTTCTCATTTATTGGCTTACCAATCATGCAAATTAGAATTCACTGCTAAGTTTCTAAAAACAAAGCACAGCAAGTGCTAAGTGTAAATGTATAATACTTGACATTGTAGCATACTTCAGAGTTTCTAAAATGCACTCATATTCATTATCCACCTGGCCATTTAAACCAATTCTCCATAATCCTGGGGAAGTATTATTATCATATCTAAGAGGCAGTCAGAGCTCAGATTGGCAGATAGCCTGGGTCCAAATCCTGCTTCTGCTGTTGGCCTCAGACACGGTTATTCAGCTTCCCTGAGCATCCATTTCCCACCTGTAAAAGGAGGATAGCTGGGGCGGGGTGGGGGGGTAGGAATGAATTATTCAGCACAACTAAATGTCCTCAAAACTGCCTGGATCATGGTCAGTACTGTGTAGATGTTAACTGTTAATAGGATTCCCTTCTGAAAGTTTGTTGAAGGCTGGGGCTTGGACAAACCAGCTCAGGGTGGTAGAGCTGATTTTGACCCAGGTGTTCTGTTTGCACTAAATGATCCTCAGAACTTATTACTGCCATCAGCTGTGTTAGAAATTAAGTTTTATGCGTTTGCAAAATCTGCATAAAATTGAGAAGATACGAAGTTACCTTAAAGTTTCCTTTCAAATGTTACCTCTTGGCTGGTTCCCACACAGACTAAATGAAACAAGCAGTTAGGAGCCTGGGCTCTGGAATCACGCTGCCCAGGGTCTATGACCGTCCATGATGAGCTTAATTTAATAATAAGCTTAATTTAACGTAACACATGCTAGTTAATACGCGATGTATTGCTTCAGGTTAGAAGGGACCTGCAACAATAACAGGGCAGAGGCCTGGATCCCAGCAAGAGCAAACAAATGATTATCTTGAGGGTTCTGGCTCTTCATCCCAGCGTCACCTGCCCAATGGCCCATCCTCAGCCTGTGGGACTGGGGATAAGGAGCGAGTGCAGGTGGAAGATACCTGTGGCTAGAGGGTTTAGGAACTGGGTCTATGTCTGTGCCTATCCAGGCCAGGATGTTCAGGAACTGAAGCTCCTGACAAGCACACTCCTCCCCAAGGCCACAGTAGCAGGCTATTCCCCGGTGAGAAACTGGGGGAAATGAAGCTACAAATTCTTTCCTGTGTCTCATAGACCACGTGGGGAGAGAGAGCAGAAGGTGTTCTATAGGGCCTCTGTTCTCCCCAAAGCCTGTGCATTCCCAGCCTTTTTGCCATTGCAGATTCCAGGGAACACCACTGGTCTCTTGCATCTCTCCTCTTGTTTGTCAGGTGGCCAGTTGCTTACCTGGGATACCAGCTGTCCTTTAATCACTTGATTTAACTTCAACCCTGACTTCTTTGTAACCCTAATCTGGACCTTAGTACACATTCCCAACACTAACTACAGTAGAAGTCCTGTAAATTGACCACCCAAGGGTCTGTAATAAACTGATCAGCTTCCAGAGGTGGTCAACATAAGGAACTAGGACAGCTGTACTGATAAGTTCATATGGTGCATGCCTGGTCTATGAAAATGAGGTCAACTTAAGGAGGTGGTCAATGTAGGGAGGTGGTCAACTATGGAGGTTCTACTGTATAGTATGTTAAGCTATTTCCAACCTTAATGCTAAAATTGAAATTAAGCTTAAAGGTAGCCTGGTTAATGGGCACAGACATAAGTAACCCTTATGCAGAGTCTGAACCCTCTCCACCCTCCATAGAGGTCACCATGCTTCTCTGGGGCTGTTTCTGTTTCAAAGACCTTGAAGTCCTTGTTCTGTGATTATAACTGTGAATGGATAAATTGGTGCTTTTATTTCAATCCAAAAATTCCTAATGAAGTTGATATTCCTAATATCCCAAATCCCCCTCTGGTCCTAATTGTATCTCTAAATTATCCTTAAACTTAATCAAACTCATCATCATAATCTTCCCTTCACTTCTTCACATTCTTAACCCCATCTGTCATTATTTAGCCCCAACCTATAAGAGAACCCAGGCCTCAAGCTGACTCCCAGCCTGGATCTGTGCCCCACTCTGACGATGTCTCCTTTTCTGGTCAGAGGCCCCTGCAGTCCCTCTGACTCCTTGCACTGTGTTTTCCATGACTGTTTTGCATCCCACCTGCTCCCACCCTCTTTCCTTCTAAGCTGACTTCACAAATGTGGCCTACCAGGGGTGTTCTGGCTGATGGTGACCTCAGGGCAAGAGGAGCACCTTTTGTGGACTTTGGATTCTGTAGGCACTGCCCCTGTCTTAAGGAACTGGATTCCTTAAAACCACCTTTCCAGCATTCTTAGCCTTTAGTTAGAGGGAAGTGGGGCCAGACTTCTGCTACACCCTTCTCTTTTCCAGAATTCCTCGGACACCTGGGTCATGCCTGAGCTCCTGGGCAGGAGGGAGGGGTGGAGAGAAGCAGCCTGAAACCCTTCCACCCAGCACAGTGCACATCGGGTGGTCAAATCATTTTTGTCACACTCTCCTTGGATTAACCGTCACTCATTTCTTTAAACTCCCCTCCCGCCCTTTCCTGCTTACATTTACATTTTATGCCAATGAGGTGGACTTGTTCATGCTTTCACTCATGCCACAAATATTTATTGAGCACGTGCTGTGCATTGGGTGCTGAGAAAACAGCAAAGGATAAGGCTTCACAGCCTCACTGGAAATAAGTGTTAGAGGCTTAGGGTGAAAGGTTATTTGCTTTTCTCTTTTTGTAATTCGATATGAATTTTATTTTAATTTTTAATTAAACATTTTTATTGGTATAATTATATGCATAAAATTTAGTAAAAGAAAATATTTGCTTTCTGATTTTTTTCCTGGATGGGTTATTTGTCTCATTTCATGATTACTGAAAATGGTTTTGTAGCGCGGAGGAAAAGAGTATTAAAAATGATCCATTCTTGTGTCAAATACACGAGGTACGTCACTGCTGAAGACCGCAGATATCATGATCTGAGTTGCTCTGCTGTCTGAAGAGCTGGGCTTACAGACTCCTGCAGTCCTGTGGTTGGAAAAAGGGGCTGGCCAATTTCCATGTCTGTGGTGTGAGCCGAGGCTTCCTTGGGGAAGGCAGCTTTGCGTCTGGCCTCTGCCACTTACTTCTGTTTTGTCGTCTTTCTAGTGACTGAACACAGCCCCAGGATCCAGATTCTGTTGCTGGGAGCCTTGGCCATAGTGCTGGTGGTCACCTGCTTAGCAGTCATCGGGGTGGTGGCCTTGGCTAGAAAGGTAACGGCTCTGGCTGCACAGCTCAGTCACAGCGACCCCTCCCTTCCTCCCGGTCCTTTCAGGTACTGAAAGAGAGTAGAGTTTCTGTCAAGAGAGAGACCCAGATGTGATCTTCTCCACTGCTCATCTATGCAGGATGAGAAATGAACACTCTAAAAATTTGGAGGTAAAGCCTGCATGGCAAGATCAGGAGGTGCTAAGCTTATGAGGACATGTGGCTGAAACAGTAATGTATGGGAAATTTAGTTTCTAGTTTGGGCACTGGGTGTATTACTTCAGGGACAGTTCTTAATCGTTCCTGGCCTCCATTTCTTCCCTATAGAAAATGGGAATCTGTCTTTGTCCATTCTCTGCTGTTGTAACAGAACACCACAGAGTGGGACAGTTCTAAAGAAGTTTATTTGACTCATAATTCAGGAGGCTGGGAGGTCTAAGAGCATAATAGTGTGTCTGGCCAAGGGTCATCCCATGGGGGAAGGCGTCACGTGATGAGGGAGTGAGTGTATATGTGGGACAGACAGAGAAATGGGGCCCAAATTATTCCTTTTATTAGGAAGCCACTCCAGAGATAACCGATTCCGAAGATAACGGCATTAATCCCGTCATAAGGGCAGAGCCTTCTTGGCCGAGTGGCCTAATCTCCTCTTCATTAACATCCCACCTTTTAATTCTGTAGTTAAGATCCCAACACATGGACTTTTGGGGGACACATTCAAACCATTGTACAATTATAATTCTACCTGCTCTGTGTCACAGAGTTATGATGAACAGACAGTACATTTCATGTGAAAGCTTTATAAATAATGGAGAAATACATTAATATCCTGTTGAGTTATAAACAGGTAGCTATTGATTGGAATGAATGAAAGAATTTCCACTCTTTGTTTTGTTTGCTCTCTTTGGGCCATTTAAGTCAGCCCAGGTTGCCTTAACTCAAGTCGTCATATGAACAATTTGGGGAACACAGCAAGCCTGTGATTCCCAGCACTATTTTCTACCTTCCCCCCTGGACCAGCAGTTCTCAACCAGTGGGTCACGATCCCTTTTTTCCATTTGTAGCAACGCAGCAATTAGGTAGGTTGAGAACCCCTGCCCTGGACCCTCCTCCTTAGGAACTGACCCATGCATTTCCTCCAACTCTTATTCCACCCAGTTAACAGCTCAACTCTGCAGCACCAATACAGTCATGGCTTGCTTCCCGATGGGGATATGTTCTGAGAAACGCGTCATTAGGCAGCACCCAGCGTGCACTTACCCGAACGCAGAAGGCACAGCCTATCATACACCTAGGCTGTGAGGATATCCTGTTGCTCCCAGGCTACGCATCTTCAGGCATGTGACTGTACTGCATAGTGTAGGCAACTGTAACACAGTGGGAAGTGTACGTGCATCTGAATATAGAAAAGCAAAACTATGATATCAAAAATAAAAAAAATGGTGCACCTGTATAGAGTGCTAACTATGAACAGACGCTGCAGAGCTGGAAGTTGCTCTGGGTGAGTCACTGAGTGGATGGTGAGTGACTGTGAAGGCCTACGACACGGTTATACACTACACAGACTTCTGTACACTTAGGCTACACTGAATTTATAAAAGCATACTTTTCTTTCTTCAGTAATAAATTAATCTTGGCTTACAGAAACTTTCTTACTTTATACAATTTTTAATGTCTTTTTAAACATTTTGACTCTTCTGTAACACAAACACGTCATACAGCTGTGTAAAATATTTTTTTTCTTTTTTTCTTATTGTATATGCTCCTATTTAAACATTTTTTATTTTTTTACTTTTTAAACTTTGTGGGCTAAAAATGAAGACACAGACACAGACATTAGCCTAGGCCTACATGGGGTTAGCATCATCAATATCACTGAATTCACCTCCAATCTTGTCCCAGAAGGGCTTTAGGGGTATAACTGCGTGGAGCTGTCACCTCCTATGAGTACAATGTCTTCCTCTGGAATATCCTAAAGGACCTGTGTGAGGCTATTTTACAGTTAGCTTTCTTTTTAAATTATAGGTAGAAAGAATATACTCTGAAAGAACAATGAAAGTATAATATAATACATACATAAACCAGCAACATAGTCATTTATTAACACTATTAAGTATATACTGTACACAGTTGTATACCTTTATAAGGTGGGCACTATAGATTTCCTTACACCAGCATAACCACGGCAAACTGGGTAATGTGTTGTGCTATGCCGGAACGGCTAGGGTGTCACTAGCCTACAGCAATATTTCAGCTCTTTTATAATCCTATGGGACCACCATCCCGTACGTGGTCTGTTGTTTATAGAAACAATGTCATGCTGCACTTTGCTGTGTTGCTCTCTCTGCCCTATGTACATGGAGCTGTTATTACCAATAAATGTGGGTTGACAGCTACCATATTATTTTTCTCACAATTTCCCCCCGTTCTCTCTTGCTGTCTTTTGAATTAAGGTTGTTTTTATTGTTAAAAATATCTGTGTGTTACACATTCTTTTGGTATTCTTTTAGTGGTTACATGAAACAGGCTCCCGATTTATTAAAGTTTAATATAAATTAGTGCTTTTAGCATTTTTTAGGTTATCCAAGAACCTTAGAGCACATTAACTCTGTTTGTCTTTGCCCCTGACTTATTGCTAACATCCTCAACATACATTTTAGTTCTCTCCATGTTTTGAATATCCCAAATAATTACGACTGTTCTGTGAGTCATTATTCATTCAGATTCACCCTCTCTGCTGCTCCTCACTCTTCCCATGTGTATTATCTCGGAACCGAGATCATTTTCCTTTCACCTGAAGAATGATCTGTACTATTGTCATTAGTGCAGCTCTGCTGGGGATGACTTATTTTAGTTTTTGTTTGTTTAACAATGTCCTTATTTGTCCTGAATGAAAAATGGTGTGTTTGTTTTGCTAGGTATCTAATTCTGTATTGGCAATCACTCTCTTCAGTACATGCAAAATATTCCATTGTCTGGCTGCTTCTTACATTTTTGTTGAGAAATCAGACTTTATGTTTGCTCCTTTGAAGTATTTTTCTTTCTTCTGGTCCTTTTAAAATTTTCTTGTCGTTGGTTTTCAGTAATTCTACAATGATATCATTAGGTATTGCTATCTTTTTATTCATTATGTTTGGCATTTGACGTGCTTTTCGAGTCTGTGGTTTGATGTCTTTTGTGACTTTTGGGTCATTCCTGGCTATTATCTCTTCATATGTTACTTCTCTATTCTTGTTTCTTTTTCTTCTGGAGCTCTAATTATAGATATTTTACATTTTCACTTTTTCCTCATGTGTCTTACCCTCTTTTTTGCGTTTTCTACCCATTTGTCTTACTGTATTTCAGAGTGGGTGTTTTCTTTAGACATACCTTCCAGTTTACAAAGTGTCTTCTTTCATCTATCTAATCTTTGTTTAAATAGTTTACAGTCTGCCAAAATTCTCAGTCTTATCTTTCAATTCCTGGACAATATTAATCAAGTATTTTGAAGTCTGGGCCTGATAATCCTATTAATTAGATCCTCTATTTTTCTTTTTCCATTATCTATTTTTTACTTGTTTTGGGGTTATCTTTTTGACTGGTACTTTTCATTGAGTGATGTACATTCTACATAAAAAGGTGTAAAAATGATTTGAGATTCTGTGTAATATCAACTTCCTCCAAAGAGGATTCCCTTTCACTTCTGGCAGGTGGCTAGTCTGAAAGCACTAGTAAATTTTGGGTCATCTTAATGAAATCAGTGATGAGAGGGTTTAAAGCTTTACTTCAGTTTCTTTTACTCCTTTACCTCCATGGTGTGGTCTTTTGGGATTCCAATTAACAGCCTGTGGTGTTCTCCTCTCCTTAGGAGTTTCTGAACTCCAAATTTTGTCCCTCTAGTCAGAAGCTTATCTGCCTCTCAGCCATAAATTTTAGGTGATTGCTTCCAGGAGGGAATGACCCCAGATGATCTCTCACCTTTCTGGGTTTTCTTCTTCTTGTAGCTCTTGCTCCAGGTCCACACATTCCTCACCAATTTGTCAGATCCCTATTTTCTCCAAACGAATGTGGCTAATATTTTGTTCAGTGTTTCTAGCTGTTTTCAATGGAAGTGTTAGTTCAAAGCAACATAGTCAACCATAGTTCGACCAGGAACACACTCTTTTGATGTTGTATTTCATATCTGCATCCAAAGCACAACAGATTTAGATGGTCCACTTACTCTGGACCTTGGGCTCTTTGGGTCAAGGTTCCTGCTTGAGTTCTAGCCTCTTGTTATCTAATGTCTGACTAGCCACTTGGACTCCATCTGAATGGGTCACTGCCAATTCCAGAGGGGCAGATGTAGACAGCTTTGTGTTCTTAGGCCTTGGTTCCATCTTGTTTGTTTATTGTGGATTCTTACATTCTTTTTCTTCTTTCTCTCAGACAAGTACTACACTTCTATTTTCTTTTCTTTTTAATTTAACTTCTATTTGATATTTTACTCTCATTTCTCCTCTGAAGACCATAGAGACCTGACTGACTTCTTCAGACTTCAGAGTTGAGATGAATTGCAAAATTCAGGATTTCTTAAGAAGAAAGTGTCATTGGAATGTTCTTTTGCTTGGATTGCATAGTTCTTTTGCTTGGATTTTGCATTTTAAACAGTCTTAATTCTGAATCTCTGCCTCGACCCTACTGTTATTTATTCTGCTTCTGGAGTTACACTTTTTCTCCATACTTATAAATAGTATCAGTTACTTATAAATATTATTAGATCGTTAGCCTAATATTTTATATCTTACATTCTTTCAGTTTTCCATATAGGTAAAGCCTACTTTGTTTTCCTTAGCCTACCATCATTAACAAGGGCATTTGCATTGTCTCCAACTTCATCTACAAGTGGAGAGTGACCAAGAGCCCTCATCCTAATCTTATCTGACTGAGAAGAGATTGGAGTGAGAATGATGATATTTGGGTACCAGAGCCAAAGTCACATTCCCCTCTGTGAGCTACAAATTGCCCAGGTCTTCCTGAGTCAACAGTTCTCTTGTCCTCAGAGATTTTCTTCCTAATTATGTCCATTGTGACAGTCAAGACCTATCATTGCCTTCCCTAATAGCCCCAATGATAGTCAAGACCTATCATTGCCTTCCCTAAGACCCTGTTGGATCTTGCTAATTTAGTTCAGAAGGAACTAATGAGATTCTCCAAAGGGTAGATAGGAAAAGCTCTCACAATTGATGATTCCCTGTGAAAATTACCTAAGTCTTTATACCGGTAGATGTTACTTGTAAGAATCTCTATTGTCTTATGGTTTAAACATTCATTTTCTGTTTATAAGACATTGAGATTGCTGACCTACCTGGTACATAGTGATGCAGCTTCTTCTCTGTTATTCAACAGACCTAGCTGGAGAGGATGCTGGGGACATAGCAGTGTCTGAGATGTGGCGGGGGCTAGCAAAGAAGCCAGTGATGTATAGTATTTTCATTTACATCTTGGCTATCACAATAGACATAATTAGGAAATAAAACCTCTAGGGGAAGATGAGGCCAGTGATTGACTAGAGGGCAGAGATGAAGAGAATGATGATTGATCTCTGAGCTGGGCAGGGGGTGCTGCGGTGGCTGGTGAACAGGTTCCTCTGCTGTTCCCAGTGTTCTGCTGCTCTGGATCAGGAGCGCTTTAGAATCAGCAGAACACATTCTCCTGTTCAGCATTCAAGTCTGGTTAAAGTTTTTTCATCCCAGGTACCCAGGCTAACTTTGGGTCCCCAGGGAGTAGAGAAAGAGGAAAATGTGAAAAGAGAGAGTGGCCGTGAAGTCCTATGCTTCCCTTCCGCAGGGTTTATTCACTGGTCCTCTCTGTGGTTTCCATTGCTTCCCATCTGGTGCAGGTCCTCTCTGCTTCTTTCCTGTACTTTGGCTGTAGTCTCCACTCCTGTCTCCTAGTTCACAGTGTTTTATATTTTATTTGCATTATTCAAGGTAGCAGCAGGAACCATGACATTCTCAAACTGGGCTGTTTGAGGACAGTTTAATGAGGGAATGTACGCAGGTGTAGGCAGGATGTAAGAAAACCATCAGAGAGCACAGCAGTGTGTTGAAACCTCCCTGAGTTCCTTAGGGAGCGGGGAGAGGATGGTTACTGGAACATGGAAGAAGAGAGGTATGTGGAGGGGGCCCTTCAGAAGAGCTGAAATCTTTGATTGAGGGTCACCCCAGTCTAACACCAGCCTGCAGAGAGAACAGGGGAATACGCACTCTGCCTTGCTCTCCTTGCTTCCATCCCCTACTGTTGCTCTGCACTGGCTGAACCCAAACCTAAGGGGAAGGACAGGGGAAGCCATAGACACAGTCCCGTGGTACAGTCTCCATGGGCACAGAATAGGGTGGAGAAGGTTGGGGATAGGAGCTGAGGAGTAAACGGATGGCATCCACATCAGCACTGTTCATGGACCCGAAAGCTGGGCAAGGAATTTTGACCTTGGGTGGGAGTGGCTGGCCTCAGCCTTCTCTCGGGTGTTCTTGATCTCTCTCATTCGTACGTATAAGCAAGACCCTTCCTGGATGTCCATCTTTATTTCTCCTAGGAACACTGTGCTCTATTAGCCATCTTGATATCCCCTTCGATCAGGCTTCCTTGGCTCCCCCTTCAGTAATTATATCCACTTGGTTTTTTTCGTGCTGTCATCTGCCCTCCACTATTTCAGGATCTCCTTATCCCCATCGCTATAAGGGATTCAGTTTTGTAAAAGCATTTCCTACTTTAGCCCCAGCCTACAGAGGAGCGACACCGCCAGACTTCTCACTGATACTGGCACTTGCCTCGTTGGCAACCTTCCTTCCCACCTTAGCGAAAGGGGTGTTCTCTGGGTCTTCCCAGAGAAGCTTGATCCAGCATAATCAGCTATTGGAGTTTTAAAATTAATTAGTACAGGTATTCTTATACAGAGCCAGATAACAAATCTTGTAAGCTTTGTGAGTCAGATGGTCTCTGTTCCAATAATTAAAGGCTGCCATTGTAAGTGAAAGTGCTTACAACATATAAATGAACAAGCATGGCTCTGTTCCAATAAACCTTTATTTATACACACTGAAAGTTTAATTTCATACAATATTATGAGCCATGAAATATTACTGGTTTTTTAAAGGTTTTGTCCAACCACTTGAAAATATAACAAGCATTTCTAGCTCGTGGGCTACGTGAAACCTAGGGATCTCAGTTGCCAATCCCTGATTTAGGAGGTTCACTCGAGCATTCTCACTTCTCTGAGCCTTTTGTTTCCTTCTTCTATAGTCTGCCAGAGCACTGTTGGCATCTCTGTGACACTATGTCACAGGGCACCTTGCGAGGCGTCACTCTTGAGTCATGGGATGTGTCCCAATATTGACACATTCTCCCGCATCTGGTCTTATGTTCTGCCCTCCACCCCTGACCCCTCACCTTCAGGCATCCTCTCCCTGTTAGCCTGGTCCTTTAATGTATAACTTTTTTCTTCCTTTAGCAGACCCAGCACTTCCTTAGTTGGTATAAGCTGAGACTTTATCCTAATTATGCGTCTGATGGCCAGTAAGTGAGGCGAAGGCAGGTTCCAAGGAAGGCTTATCTTCCATCAAGACGAAGTGGGTCACTGCTGCAGTTCCACATGGCACGAGGAGCAGGTGGTTCATGATTCGCAAGTGCGTCTCCCCAGAGATCCTTCCTCCAAGCTCCAGAAACCCCTCCTTTCCTTTGAAGACACTGATTTTGGCATAGGTGACTTGCCCAGGCCTAGATTCCAACCTTCTTTGAAGTTGCGTCCCTCTTACACTTAGTTTCTGTACCTGGTTTTCACCTGCTGGAGATGAACGTCTCTTAAATGCTGCCAAGGAGGAGCTATAATTTTGTTACCATAAGCTGCTGACAGATCTGAGCCTGTGATTTTCTCTTTTTAGTGCATCAGGAACAGTTAGCAAAAACCAGGGTTGAGTCCTAACAGTTACTATTTCCCCACACATCTCAAATGCCAGCATCATTGCACCAGCTCAATCCCCTCCCCGTGTCTCATTCCATTTCACCACCAGCTAGGGGGCCCACACTACCTTCCAGCTGCCAAGGGATCCTGTTTCCCAGTCCTGTCCTTAGAGCTGCCTTCTAAGACCATTCCCAGAACTGTGTTAGATCAGGTCCCCAACACACAAATTTTGGTAAGAGTGATTTATTGGGATGGGAGCTCAGATAAAGGTCGCAGCACAGGGCTAAGAAAGCTCCATGTGGACTTGGTCTCAGCTGGAGACTTGGTTGAAGCCCTATTGTGCACAGAGTTGGTTGCTCCTTGGGACATGGAGCTGGTGTTTTGAGAGTCTACGTTGGTCAGTCATGGTCTGCTGGCTGCTCACTAGGCGGGGGCCCAGAGTGATTCCCCAGAGAAGGGACCACTGTGAACTTACAGCCTATGATCCCAGCACCTGAGAAATAGGAGTGCTGGTCAGGTGAAGGGATCTGAATTGTATTAGAGAGATAGAACTAGTAGGAGTTTTGATAGATTGATAGATGAGAGGGAATTTATTAGGGGAATTTGCTCATGTGACCAGAGACTGACAATTCCTGCAAAAGGCTGTCTGCAGACTGGAGACTCTGTGTGGCTCAGTTCAAGTCCAAAAGCCTCAGAACTGGGAAAGCTTATGTAACTTTCAGTCTGAGGCCAAAGGCCTGATAACCCCAAGGGGCTGTTCAGTGGTGTACGTCTTGGAGTCCCAAGGCCAGAGAGCCTGGGGTCCTGATGTCCAAGGGCAGAAGGAGAAGAGTGTGTCCCCAGCCCCAGAAGAAAGGCTGGCCAATTCGCCTTTCTTCTGTTTTTGCTCCCTCTGGGCTGCCAGCCTGGGTGGTACTTAGTCACATTGAGGGTGGATCTTCCCTGCTCTGTCCACTCACTCACATGCCAGTCTCCCCGGGAAACACCCTCGCAGACACACCTAAAACAGATGCTGTACCAGGTCTCTAGGATCTCTTAGTAACCCTTCATCCAGTTGGGTTGACTCCTAAAATTAATGATCACAGACACCAGTAGAATTCCCCACAGGCCCTAAGAGCCAGAGGATTGCATCAGTTAGGAGTATGGTCTTTGGACTCAGACAGACATAGGTTTGAGTCCTGGCTTTCCCACTTGAGTATCTGTGTCACTTAACTTTGCTGAGCCTCAGTTTCTTCATCTATAAAATGGAGATAATTATGGTGCTGCCTTCATAAGGTTGTGGAAAAACTTAAGTTAAATAGGGATAATTTTGACTTAATTCATGTAAGGCACTCGGCATTTTTTTCTGATGTGTACTGATAACTTATTTAGTAAGTTCTTATAATTAGTAGAAATTTTATTCACCATAGGACCTCATAATACCTGGTATTCAATAAATATTTTTTGCATATAGTTATTATGAATAACAAATAAATATTATTTGCAAAGCAGCAATTACAAAAAGTGCCACATGTGGGAAAGGAGGTCCACGTGTCCAGCTCCTGGACAAAGACTCTGCCAATCTCACTGTCCACTTTCCTTATGTTCCCTGAGAGGGCAATGTTTGTCCTGTGAGGACCCAGATATCATCTCCATGATTCCCTTCACTCCTTCAGAACAACATCAGTACTTAGTATAATTACCGTGTCCTGCATGCAGGATGGGATGAAAATGGGACAGCTGAGGGACCCAAATAAGGAGTACTTGAATTTCCCAGAGGACTTTTGGAGGACAAAACAGTCTTTAGATTAAAAGGCATAGGTGGCAAAGCTCACCAAGAAAAGGAACAAGAACACATAAGCACTAGTGATCACAGTCAGTTCTTTGAAAAAAGAACTGAATATTCACGTTTTAAAAATGGATTGGATTGCATCAAGGGATGCAGCTTGTTCTTTTAAGCACAATATGGGCATGGGCTCTGATAACCCTTTTTTCCCTTATACTTAAATTAAGGTTCAGCTACTTCTACTAAAAAAGGAATAAATGAAAGAAAGACCACTGACTTGTGTTTGTACTGCTGATACTGCGGTCTCTCTCTAGGTCCAGCTCCTAAGGCCTGTAGTGATACACCATCTGTGATTTTTTTCATCGTTTTCCTTTTTTAAATTTCAGGTTAATGTGAGGGTACAAACAACTGGAGTACAATATTTGCATTTGTTGGGTAAAGTCCCTCTTGTAGTTGTGTCTTGCACCCAAGAGGTGCCACATACTCCCATATTGTGCCATTACGTGGGAGCACATGCATCCTCTCCTTTCCTCCCTTCTCCCTCTTCCCCCAGCTGGAATTGAACTGAGTTTTTCTCTTACGTGGGTATGAATTAGATTGTCTACTGGCTTCATATTAGTACTGAGTACACTGGATACTTGCTTTTCAATTCTTGTGATACTTTATCGACTTTCCCTAATTTTTGACATGTGTTTATGGTGCACACCTGCACGGCCCTGTGTCCCTCCCTGTAATCCCATCCCCATGTTTGTGCACTGCTGGGATTGACACTGGTTGATGCTGGTGCTGGGGTTTCCTATCCTGGAAGCAGTGGGGAGTGGGAAGAATGAGATTTTGTGTGTGTTCATTGCTGTTATTTTCTAAGCCTATAGCTCTTTGTGCTTCCGTCCTTTGGACCTGTGCTTGAGAGCAGTCTCCGGTAAGGCTGAGAAGGTGTCAACTTTGCACGGGGATGCCAGTAAGCTTTTCTTCTGCTGTCCTATTTGTGCCTGCTGTCCTTGGATTTCCTTATCTTAGCACCATCCCTACCTGTGATGTGACGAATGGAAGTGACAGCTGACTTCAGATCCTTGATTTTACTCAACATTTTTCTCTTCTGTCCTATGGTCACAAAAGTACAGCTTTAGTAATTTAGCCACAAGTCCCTACTTTGATTTGGAAAATCAGATTCTTTTAGGTATGGGTATAGAAGAATGTGTGTGTGAGTGTGCACACGTTTCAGTCCTAAAATATATATTGAACATCAGTTACAAGTCTGAGTTTACAGAGAATAAAACAGCACAGACTCTTTGTTCAGGGAGCTCCTCGTTTAGAGGCCTGGGGAGACGGAAGAGTAAAGGAATCCGTTCCAGACAGCCCTGTATGTTGTGCTAGCGAATACCCAAGTATAGCACATGGGGTGACTGCGACTCTACCCGGGAGGTCAGAGAAGGCTTCTTGGATGATATGTGAAGCTGAGCCTGGGAGAATGAGTAGACAACTCTTCAGGAAACTACAAGGAATGGCTGACGGGTGCAGCATATCCAAAACTGGGGAGGGAGACGAGAAAGTGCCTGGCATTGGAGAAGCTGCAGGATGAGCGGCAGTGTGGTTGAGGAAGAGAGTACAGCCTGGGGTCAGACTGACCTGAACCAGGACTGGATTTGTTCCTGGGTGAGTGACTTCACCTGTCTGTGCCTATTAGCTCATTCGAAAGCAGAAACTTTAATAAAGTTGTTGCTGAGATTAGAAGCAGTGGCCACCCCAGTCCCTGCTCATAGCAGACTCTTAGTGGTGGTTCTCTGGCATGTAGGCCTCAGAAGTTGGGGTACTACATACGTCGGGTGGAGAAGCCTGAAGCATGCGCCACAGATGAATCTGGAAAGGTGAACAGGACCAAGTCACAAAGGAGGTTTTGGGGAGCGGGCATCACAGTCTCTCGTGGAGAATGCAGTGAAATTATGGATTTTCTTCTCAGACGAATGTCTTATTATGCAGAACAACTTTTATACAATTTACCACCTGTGCCTCCCAGGTACCCTTCCTATACCTTTTGGGGGCCATGCAAAAGTTTAGGGCAGAAGTATGGACTGAACACTTTCAGTTTTGAAAAATTACTCTGCTGGTGGCTGTGTGAAGTTGGATTAGAACTAAGGAGAATCTCAGAGGGAGGAAGGATGATGTCCAGGTGAGAGAGAAGACATGGATGTAGGGAAGGAAAAGAGGAAGCAGATTTCAGAGCTCTTTAGGAGTACAGCTGGATCGGGTCTTATGAGTGATTAGGGTTTAACATGAGCCTCCAGGATTCTGCTCGGCTGGTGCTGGTTTGGATAGAGATTTGGGGAATCTTCAGAGGACAGGTGGTGGCTGCAGGTGTATGGATGGCGATGTGGATGAAGTAAATTGGAGGGAGTGCTGAGTGTGAGAAAGTAGAGGGCAGAACCCTGGGGAACCCCAAGGTGTGGGGAGCTGATGTGCAAAGAGACAAGGGCAGGCTGGCTGAAGCTGCAGGTGGGGTTCACAGGGGTCGGGGAAGAGGAGGAGGAGGGGGGAGCAGGACCAGGAGAGAGAGACACCGCTGGAGCCAGGGAAGGAGAACATTTTGAAAACAAGGAGCTCAACAGAGTCAAATGCAGTAAAGGGTGAAAGAAAACAAGGAAAGCTGCATCACTAGGCTCAGAGTATAGGAAGTCATGGGCACGCGGCCTGCTGGGCACACAGCGAGTGCAGTTTCCGTGCGTGGTTAGTATTGAAATCTGACTGTGATAAGGTTGAGAAATGAAGGGCTGGGGGATGGGCATTGGTAAGAACACAAGTGTGTGTGTGTGTGTGAGAGAGAGAGAGAGAGAGAATGAGAATCATTAGAACTCTCAGACTGTGTCATTTTGGGGAGCAAATTTCGACCCACATACTCACTTTGTCGTTTGTTTGTTTTTAGAAGAAATCTCTCAGAATCTGTTCTCTGGAACGTGGCCTCAGGAGGACGCCAGCGGAGCAGGAGCCATGGAGTCCCAGCATCCCGCCATCCCCTGGAAGCTGTGTCCAGGCAGAAGCTGGCCCTGCTGGGCTCTGCGGGGAGCAGAAGGGAGATGACTGTGTTGAGCCACATGACTACTTTAATGTCCTGAGTTACAGAAGCCTGGGGAGCTTCAGCTTCCTGTCAGAGACTGCTTAGCAACCAGAGGCATCTTCTGGAAGCTTCATTTGCACCTTTGCTGTCACGGATGGATGTGTACGCACCCGTATTCTCCACCAGTGCCGTGTGCATGCGTTCACTTGAGCAAAGAATGTCATTCTCTTCTCCACCTTTATTTCCTCTACCCTTCCCTTCCATCCCATTATGGCAGACCTGGGGTGAGTAGTGTGTGTCTTGATCACGAATGCAAAGTTAAAAAAAGAAAAAAAACCCAAATGTGACCTGGTTTTGAATCTGGCAGTTTGAGCAGACGCTGTGGCTCTGAGAATGCCTTCCTCCTAAGGGCACCGGGCAGGGTTTTGGGCTATCGCGGTTTGTGGTGGGTGATGAGGACAGGATGACTGCAGAGCTACCCTTTTCTCGTTTTTACTGTCATTTTCATTAACATTCACTCATTCAAGGCATGCTCTGAATAAGGCATGATATGAATAAGGCATGACATCAGCCTGTATGGGGAGATTTGAGGATGACTAACCCTTGATGTCTGTTCTTAAGAACTTACAGTGAAGTGGGGAGACAGCATTTACATTAAAAGGCAATATGCAGATAAGGTGCATGACACAGGCCTATGGGAAGAGATGAGATTTGGGGTGAGGTGCCCAGGCAAGGCTTATCTGCGGGCACAGTGTCCTGGGACCACAAAAAGCACAACGAGGCTGATCTGGTGGGAGCAGGAGCTTTGTTTGTCTGGGGAACTTGTGGGAACTGACGCTGGTGGAACTGAGCATCCCACCAGTAAGACCTTGGCACCAAGGGAGCCAGCAAACTTCAGATTTTATTCCTGGGCAGGCATTTGAAGTCTCCTTTTGTTGTGATATACTCGGAGTCCAGCAGTGATGGCCTGGCGCATGGGACCCTAGGCTCTTCCGGCCTGTGTGCTGGGGAAGCCCACAGGAAATGGCAGATGTCCACAGAGGGAGCCATGTCTTAGCAGTTGAACCTCAATTAGCCTTTTCTGGATCAGTCCATCGTTGGGCCTCTGAAAAAAGAATCTGTTTCCCAACAAAAGTAAAATCTGGGTTTTTTAATTAGAGATTCTTCCTAAAGGGGAAAGACAGAGGTGCTCATATAGGGTTTAGAAGATATGCACCTTCAAACTTGCTTCTTTCAACACTTTTATTCACTCCATTACCTCTTTGTGCTGGATAACTAAACTGCTCATTTCTGTTCAACACTCAGGCTGAACCATCAAGACTTTTATCCTCCCACCAACTCTCTTAAAGGAATGAGCAGGGAGAGTGGATTTGCCAGTGACTTATTTTCTTTCATGGACACAGGACCTGAGAGAGAATGTGAGGCAAGGCTATGTCCTGCCAATGATTAAAATAAAGTGTGGCCCTGAGAGTTTAGCCTGGATGAGCAAGAGGTCAATTTAACTCCTTATTTTCATTTTCCTGACTTTTCTACCAATGGGTATATAGTTAGGAGCAATGAACTAAATTCTGTCCAGAACTACAATTCCTTTAGAAGTAAGGTAAATGCACATAAAAATGACTTTTTGCTGTGGCAATTCAGAGTGTTTTTCTTGTAAAATTGGGCCAGTTGGTTGGGAATGAAACACAGTTTCCAAACTGGAAATGAACCAAAATGTAATGACCAAAAGGGAGTAGGGTTGGGCTGAGGTTGGATTGAGAGGTTGGATTGTGTTATTTAACATAATTATGGTAATTTGAAAACATTTATAAATACCATTGGGATAGTGATAGAATACAAAAGGGCCTATAGGTGTTAGAAATGGGTCAGGTTACTAACATGAGATTCCATCTCACAGAAAAATAAATTTTAAAGTAGAATCCATTGAACTAGGTGTTCCCCTAAAGCAGATTCTCAGAGACATGCATATGCCAGCTCGGTAGCCTCTTTCCACATGTGCTACTGACCACTTGCAATGGGGTTAGTCCAAATCAAAATGCACTGTGCTGTCAGGGTAAAACACACACCTGAGTTTGGAAACTCTGAATAGTAAGACTGTACTATCTCATAAGTAATTTTAAAATATTGATTACATGTCAAAATGGTAGTATTTTGTATATATCAGGTTAAATAAAATATATTAACATTAATTTCACCTATTTCTTTTTACCTTTTAAATGTGGCTACTGGAAAATCTAAAACTGCACGTGTGGCTCTCATTATGTTCTCACTGGGCCCTGCAGCTCTGGTCTCCAGACCCGAGGAGGGTGCCTGTCTATGTCCGTTGGTCTCTGTCTCTTTCTCTTTCATTCAAAATACTGTTTGAGGAAGATTTTCCCACTTCTTATGTCTTTTGAGAAACATGTAGGGAAGGATCACAGGGAATACTGAGGGAAGAGACCACCAAGTGCTGACAGGAAGAGATCCCAACTCTTGTGGAACCCCTCGTAGAGTCTTTGACAGGAGGGGAAGAAAATAAATGAATTGATGAGTACTTAAGGGGGAATACATTCACTGACTTGCTGCTCACATTCTGATCCTGATCTATAACCCAGAGAATTATATTGAACAAATGTGAGGAACTGAGAGTCATGGAGCTTTGAGGTACATGGTCTTCATCAGAGGGCGATCTTATTTCCTGGCTTGTCCCTTCTCAGAAACGAACCTCCTACACTCAGCTTCATACTGATTCTGTCGGTGCTGAACTGGACAAGCATGGGGATGTCTGTGCTATTCACCAGTGACAGTGTCCTGTCCCACACCCCACAGAGATGGGCACGGGGCAGCGTGATTGTGGCTGCCAGCTCAGGAGTGTGAGTTTTGTTCAGTATTTTGACTGTTCCCAGCCCTGCTTAACTAGTAAGCCCCACCTTTATTCCAAAACATTTGATAAGAGGCCAGAAGAACTTTGTATGTGCCAAGAGCCTGAGCTTTCTGGAAGTCAGAAGTATATATTTTACATTTGAGAGAATTTACTTGCATAGGGTAGTGTAGGACGATGATGTCCAGTAGAACTTTCTGCAGCAATAGAAATGCTCTACAGTAGTGCCATCCAATATGGTAGTTACTAGTCACATGTGGCTATTGAGCACTTGAAATTTGACTAACAGACAAAGGAACTGAATTTTAATTTTAATTAAACTTAAATGTAACTAGCAACACATGACTGATGGGTAGTACATTGGACATCCCAATTCTAGTCATTGCCCTGCACACAGAGAAAACACGGGAAGCTGTATTTATAGGACATTGGATGCCTCTCCAGTTGCTATGAGGGCTACCACTGGGAAGCAACGTCAAGGTTCTCTTCTCTTCTCCTGTATCCTTCCTCTGAGCATGCAAAGCAGGCTGTGCATTTATTTATTTTATCTTTTTCCTAAAAAGTATCTGAGGGAGCGAATTGGTCCTGTTCACGTAAATGGGGCTGGGACTATCAAGAAGTTTGCAATTTGTGGATCTTATGTAGGGGTGGACTTTCATCGCAGGACTTACCCTGGACCATAATGATTCTCATTTCCATGTAGGTTGAAAATGTGAGTAGATGTCACAGAGATCAAAGTAGAAGTCACCGTGGAGTGCTGGGGACCGGAATCGGGACTCTTGGTCCAAGTACTGAGCACTGCAATTAGCTTCATAAGTTTGGATAAATCACTCATCCTCTCAGAGCCTCATTACAAATATTTCCTAATTTGTAAAACCTTTCTTAGGTTTGTTAAGAGGGTGAAGTAAGAAGGTGCTCGACTGCTTTTAAACAAGTAAAATCCTGAATTAATATTATCATCATATTATGGCTGATAAACATGTGCGCCAGGCAATGCTGATGATGCCACTGCGGTCCCCAGTGGACCGTAAAACTTGTTGGGAGCAACTGAGGTATTTGAACTTATCAATGATCTTAAGAAAATGGGATTTAAGGAAAGCTAAGAGTTGCAGATATAGCCTTGGGGTCCACATGTTTTCTGTAAGCATGTAAAAATTTTGCGTTTTAAGTGAGATGATACCCTTTTAAAAAGCCAAAAACATCTTGGATATTGATGACCTTCTTATAGCAGGATGCAGATGTTTTTGGTCTCCACATTTGTGTTTATAATTAAGTTGATTTTAAGGCACAGAAGCTTAATTTATAAGTAATTCATTTGCTCCATGTGGGTGGAGCAGTAGAAGATTTTGCAGTAGGAGAAATACTAGGAAGGTGGTGGGAGAACTGTCTTCACTTGGCACACCATGGTGCATGGACGCTGGATTCAAAAGGACGTGTGTCAAAACAGTCAGTACACTTCGCATTGCAAATCTTAGCTTAGATTTAGCAAAGCATCATCCAATATATTGATGTTATTGTAGACACTATTAATTTTATAGTTTTACTTGTATTTAATTTGTAACTTTATTTTAGTTTAATAATGCTGTAAGAGCTAAATGCATAACAAGTTTACTTGGTGTTACATTTGAGCATATTTAAGAATGTTTACAACAGGCTCGGCACCTGTAGCTTAGCAGCTAGGGCATCAGCCACATACACCAGAGCTGGCGGGGTCAAATCCAGCCCAGGCCTGCCAAACAACAACGACAACGCCAACCAAAAAATAGCTGGGTGTGTGATGGGTGCCTGAAGTCCCAGCTACTTGGGAGGCTGAGGCAAGAGAATTGCTTAAGCCCAAGAGCTTGAGGTTGCTGTGAGCTGTGACGCCATAGAACTCTACTGAGGGCAACATAATGAGAGTCTATCTCAAAAAAAAAAAAAAGAAAAACAGAATGTTTACAACAAAATAATTTTTCATATTATTAATTAATTACTAAATTTTATAAGAAAAATAACCACAGATTTCCTCCCACTGGGAAGGTCTGTAAGAAGTTTTTTTTTTCCTTCATATGGGTATATTCCTTTCTTAAATTTGAAATACATTTCTTCTCATGAGGTCAGAAAACCTGACCTCAAGCGTTATTGTTTTGTAATGGAAAAACACATATTTCTGAACTTCTGTTTCTATAAATTGGTATGATAATAGCTACCGCACAGTGTTCACAGTGTGATTGTGGAGATGGATAAAGTAAATGGAGAAACTTTATAAAGTGAAGCGCCATGTGAGTAGTGTATGTGCCATTAATAACTACTGCAGCTGTACATAAACCACAGCACAACATTTTCCACAGAAATAGAAGCCTGAAGATTATGTGGATGGTACAAAGAGTGATCAAAGACCCTAGTGAAGTTGGGCTGGCATTGTTAAGATGTTGCTTCACAAAAATCCTGCATGGACAAATTATGCATCATGAAAATGTTTTCTTCCTCTTTGTTTTCTGCTTCCTAGAATATCAGGCCACTGATATTAGAATTTCAGTGATTTCATTGCAAGAAGTCAATATTTAAATTCAGGAGGTTCTCACGAAGTCTCAGGAGTTCACTGACAACAGTCAGGTCTCCTTATGACCCTTCTCATCCCAAGCTCATGCTTGGTGGAAATGTCTGCCTGTACTCAGCTCTTCTAATGCCAAACCTAGTGTCCTTGTGGGTCCCCCAAACTAGATTGCTTATTTCTTATTTCTTTTTATAACTTACCTTAGCCATTATAATTTTTTCTGTTAGTTTATAAACACTCATGGCACTGAGAGTCTGAAAAGTACAATCTTGCTCTTGATTTTCTATGCGGCTCCATTTAAATTTCTTGATGTTAGATTTTAAGGCTTTCTAGGGATGAAATAAGTTCAATTTTATTCACACACTTCACGGTGTTGAGTGAAATATAGATGCTTACTAGAGACTCTGTGCAGTTAATTAAGTTGTTTGACTTCAAAGGACAAACAAATTGTAAGTTTTCTTCATTACGTGAGCAATTTCTGTAAGAATGATGAGCTCTTATGGACAGGGTGACATATAACCAAAGGTCTATGGACCAAATTGGAATCTTCGAAGGGTCTCTGAAGTCATCAAGTAGGGAACTATTTTGTGCCATGAACTTTCCTTTTTCGCATATAGATCTGAGAAACCTAAGAGATAATAGAGATATGGGAACACAGGACAGGTGGGCAGAGTGAGGTTGGTACTTAGGAGGAAGACAGATACTAATTTGTACGTGGGGAAGGGGAAAATGTGAATCAGTGTGTACAGCAGCAAATAAACAAAGTTATCATGTTTGAGGTGTGGGCAGATGTATGATAATGCAGACGTTTGTCTTACATTTCCCCAAAGTGACCTCATCATCACCAATTCTGTCTGTACTTCCTACTTCTTGTATCAAGAAGACTGATGTATGGAGAACTTTTCTGGCTTTCTAGGTACAGACCTCCATTTGGACGCTCTCAGACGAGAGTCAGTCTACAGTGTGTGAAACAGTGTGAACAGCGGCCTACAACAGAAACCACAGTATAAAGAAGACACAATAGGAAACCGAGAGAAGAGTTTTTTTTTTTTTTAATTATTCCTTCATATTCAAACTTCACAAACAGTGTGAACTTGTACAATACCTCGGAAAGTGAAACTTACAAAAAAAGTGCTGGTAACATTTAAAAAAAAACAACAAAAACCCCAAAAAACAAACATCATTCTTAGCAACATCAATTACTCTTCCACACAAAACAGAAACCTTGTAAAATTTATTTTCGTATTTTTAAGGCGTAATACTTCCGTATAAAGTATATGCAAGAGATAAAACTTCACAGTATTCCAAAATGTCACAATAATAATAATAATAATATAGAATAATGAAGCGCTACAGTTAATTTTTCTTTTTTTGAATGTTTTTTTTTTCCTGTTTAAATAACAAATACAAGTCACAGGTAAATATACGTGAGAAAAATACGAGGCTAATATTAAATGGCAGGTAAGGATACTCTCACTGTAAGAAAAAACTGGCAGGATGTGTGTATTTAGTCTATATTTTAAAGCACTTGATAGAAAAGGCGTATGCAAGGTTTTTCAAAACAATTTTTCTATTTGTTTGTTTGATAACTGACAACAATTTAAGAGTATAATGAGAAAAAAAAAAGGAACAAACTCCCTCTCAAAACTATTGACCTGCTCGTCCCGAACCATGTATGTGGATGGATGGATGTGTGTGTTCGTGGATTTTACGGCACAGAGAGATTCGAGCAGTGTCCCATGCCCACCTGCGGAGACTGGAGGGTAGAGTCTCTGTAGTCCTTCGGCCCACTTTCCTCTTGGACAAATTAATCTTTCAATTTAAAGCTCTCTTTTTTCCTCGCCTCTCCCTTTTTCCAAACTCTTCCCCAATTCCCAATTCCCAGGTCTTTGGTCTGAAAAGACAGTCTGGTTAGAAAAAAATTGCCCTCCATTCAAAATTCACTGGGAAATGGAAACAAAACAAGGACACCCACATAGACACTGGAAATACCACTTGGACGAATGAGTATGTTTGTGCATGCACGTGTGTGTGTGTGTGTGTGTGTGTGTGTGTGTGTTTTAGGTCTAAATATACAGTGTGTCTGTGTGTGTGTACACAGTAGCAATTGCAAAAAAGGGACCATATTCCTTTCCATACTAAGATACAATGTGATAAGAAACATTTCTGTGCAGAGAAAAGGGTTTCTAGGAATCTTATCACAACACTGTGGCGGGAAAATCAGGAAATGGGTTCACCTTTCAGCAGTCACCACAGTAAACTTCATTGAAAACACACATGCCAGATGTCTGGTCTGGGCACATGTGTGCGTTAACAGCTAGCCATTCAGCCAACAGGTAACAGAAAGACAGCAGATAGCAAAACACGTCAATAAGGTGCTCAAAGAAAAAAGTGGCCCCCATTTCTCAAATGGATGGCCACGTTAAGGTGCTTCAAAAAAGTTTTTTTTGTTTTTTTTCAGTTTTTATTTCAAACATTAAGAGAGTACTGATTTGCTCATGGTAGTTCTGAGTCAGGCCAAGGGTTTTGAGATTTCTGACATCTTCCACTGAAAAGGGCTTTCACTATAGTTGTTTTGTTCAGTTTGCGGTGGGTCACTTGAGTCTAAAAATGTGTTTAATAGCCAAAAACTGAAATCAAATTAACATGACTAAAAGAAATAACTGATGAAATGGTAGAGAACATTACTGCATTCCCATTGGATCAAGATGGTTTCGCCCATTTTTCCTCTTTGACTAACACCGTTCCTTTTTTCTTTGTTACAGTCCATTCTTTGTGAACATACAGAAATGACCAAAGTCACTGCAGGTGGCTGTTTTTATTTTTTGTGATCTGTTGCAAGAGTCCAACCTTGTTTCCTCTGCTGCTGTTTGTGTAGCATCTGGATTTGAAATGAGCATCTGATTTTGTTCTGTGCATGTGTGTATATATGCACATATACACACCTATACATGTATAATATATACACTGTATATATGTGGGTACATATAGGAAGTGTGTATACATGTATACATCATATAGTGTATATGGTTTCAACTGGAGATAAACCCAACTGGGTTCAGACACTAGCACATGTTTGTCTTTCCCCTGCCCCCTCTGTATATTTTAAACAGTCTGGAGCTTTTATTTATTTTTTAAAGTGCATTTTCAATGCAGAATAACTGTAATCAACTGATTCCTTGGAAAACATTTTTTGATGAGAAAAATCTGACGGTTCTCAGCCCCACGCAAGAGAAACCTGGGTTTGGTTGTGCCAGGGGCTGACGTGGCAGTGCCAGGCTTGTGCCTGAGTGATTACTGGGCATTCTGGACTCCGGGCACCTTAGCAGCAGCAGCACCTTTATGAGAAGGTGGAGATAGAAAAGGAAGAAGGAAGGAAAGCTTGGATGAGGAGCAATGAGTTTGTTGTGTGTTTACGTATCAGAGTAGCTATCTTCTTCTGTAACGGGTTTGTGCAGTCCCTGCTCGGCTTCAGTTGAGAGATGCCACCCAGTCCCTTCCCCACTAACTGACACCAACCTCCCTGCGGCCCCGCGTGCTCAAACATGACCCATACGTCCCCCTTCGCGAAGCTGACTTGTGTCAGTTTCCTGTGGGTATATGAGTGCCAGCATTGAGTAGGAATAAGGCACCAGAGAAAGCAAAATGTTACAAAAAATGCAAAACCCCAGTTCAAAGAGCCTCTCCCATTGCCCATTAAAATATTGCATGTGATACCATTCGTTTGTGTGTATTTAAAGTGTGTCAGATACAGTCTCTGCAAGGAACTCGAGGCCCTTCAGCACCAGAGATTTTTAGGAATGCACCCTTTGTCTAAACACACCCAGCCCCCCCACCCCCATGCCCCACCCACACCACAAGCAAAAGCACCAGATCAGGAGAACAAGGCTGCTTGCCCTTGCTCACCTCAATTTTGATAAAATCAAAGTCTATGAAATAGGACGTTCAGGAGTGCTCTGAAATCACTGGATTTCGGCTGTTGTGTATCTGGTTACTTGATGCTTTACATGTCCAAAGAGTGTCTGGAAGGGGTTGAAACGTTGTGTTTAATGTTTAGGGGGAATGTGCTAAACAAAAAGTACTTCTCAAGTGATGCCCAAGTCTTCCACTAACGATCAACCTCCTCCATCTTTTTTTTTTTTAAACATTGTAAAAAGGAAGAGGTTTGTCTAACTATAAAAGGGAAAAAATGAAGGCACATGATTTTATTCGGTCCCACAATCCTTAAGAAAAATGGCATTTTGTAAGGTGTGTGTATGTGTGTGCGTGCGCGCATGCGCGCTCTTGCTCATGAAATGGTGTCTAAGGGGCCATTGGGCCAGGAGCCCGCGAGAAGTTGGGAAAGGGGAACAAGAGAGAATTTTGAGACACAGAGAAGAAAGGAGAAAGGAGGAGATGGAGGCCTCACTTCAGCTTTCTTTCATTGACAGTCTCAAGATTTGGCTGCTTTAGAGTCCAGAAAGGAGTTCGTTTGTCTTGGTCTACAAAGTGCCCCAGTTAAATATCTCCAGTTAATCATGTTACAGCTTTTGGTGTTTCCCTTTTCCCTTCCCTCCAGCCAAATGATTTTTAAAAAAATATCACAGTTTTTAAAAATTATTTTTTCAATGTTGAAAAAATATGGAAAAGCTATTGAACAGCCATAGGGCACTCTGCCTCTCCATCTTCACAGTGAGCAGAAGGATGGATATTCTGCAAAATCACAGCTGAGGTGGGCAAGATCCCTTGTGCTCAGTGGTCCCTTGCCCTACCTTCCCGAGGGCAGGGGCGCCTTCACACCACTGCCACCTCTTTCGTTTGGATCCCCGGCCTCTGCCCCCACTCCCATCCATGGAACGTGGGCTGCTGAGAAGGGCAGAGCCACTCCACAGACCGGTGACAGTGATAGGAGGGTCTTGGAAGCAGAAAGTGGAGGAGGGGGGAGGCTGGCTCTCCTCCGGCAGTGTTAGCAGTGCGCTCTCCCGGCAGCCTGGTGTCTCCGGATGGGAAAGCGTGGTTGCCCACTGAGAGGCTGAAGTCCCACTCACATTTTACTGCATGAGACCTCAACTCTCAGGCTCACCACCTTTCTGCCTTTCTTGGCATCAGGGTCGGTCCCCAGTCTCTAGAAAGGCCACAACCCAAGATAGAGAGGCAGAGCCTGGCTGTGACGTACAAAGAAGGGCTACGGACAGCAGGATTTCAGAAACAAATTTAACTTTGGTTTTCCTACTTTCTCAAACCATAAAAATTAAAGCAGGGCTTCGGTGGCTTCGATCGTCTGACAGCTGTTCTATTTTTCTCATTTGGCAAGGCTAAGGCGGGGGGGAGAGAAAAGGGGCTTCCCATAATTGGTTGAAGACACAGGGTGGTAAAAATGCTTCCACACTTAAACTCACAGTCCAGTGTTTTTGACATTTCATAAATAGCTTTTTTTTTTCTCTAAAAAAAAAGAATAAAACAAGAACAATCCCTTTACTTACTCATCTGAAACAAAATAAACAGCAGTGGGTACAAACTTCTTCTTGTAACAATTACAAAAAACAACAATATAATCCCAACTTTTTAACACGCATCTTGAATCAGTTATTTTTTTTAACCTCAAAACTGCAGCATATCCTTAAGGGCAAACTTTTCGATTAGTTTTTTTCTTTTTTTTTTTTTAAATAATGTCTTCACCAAAAAAACAGTCTTGTACCAATAAAATGCATTCAAAAATAGAAAATATTACACAACAAAAATATGTATCCTTCCTTTCCAAAAAAGATTCTTCACAAAAAAATGTAGAAAAAATTCCAACAATTTTTTTTTTCCTTTCCTAAACATTAACTTTCAGTCTAGGGCACAATTATTTATTGATTTAAATGTCTGTTTTTGCATAAAACATGGAAGATGCAAAACATTTACTGTATTAGGATTGTGAAGTTACATCCACTCCCACCCCTAATTGAAAACAAAACAAAAAACCAGAAAAACCCAGCAAGCATTAAACAAATGGTAGATAGCCACTTGGCTAGGGAAAGTATCTCCGTTCTTCTGTTACTGTGCATTTGGGAGTTAGGGGGCCCTGTTGGTATTAAGGAATGCTGAAGAAGGGAGATCAGGCTGGATTCAAGAGCTTCTTTAGCATGTGCGGGTGCCAAGGAGTCATTTCTAGTCCCCACGTCGTGGGGCCGTCCTTTCCAAATCCTCACCAGAAGAGAAACCATGTGAGGTAGCACGTGACAGTCAGAGGACTGGCGTGTGTCCGTGGCGTAAGGTGCACAGACATCTTTACAAACCACTTTCTCAAGCACAGCACAAATGTATGTCTATATCTTTTATTTTTCATTTTCTGTCTCCAAACGGAGCTCAAGCATAGGGCAAAAGGTAACGTAGAGCTCCAGTGGAATAAAGAAGGTTAGGGCTATTTCCTGCAGACTTACTGCACATTCTCCCTGTTGGGGCATTAGGTGGAATAATGACATCTCCGATCTCAACCGAATGCCCTATTGTCTCCAACCCCATTGAACCCAGATACCGTTTCTATTTTCAGCACTGCAGTTTAAACTATATACTTTTTCTACTTGGTTTACTTATCTCTCATGTGGAATATAGTTTGTCTGTGTCTCAGTACAAATAGATTTTTTTTTCATAGCTTCCCCCTACCCCCATTTTTTTATTTGCTTACTGGTTTTTTCTTCATGGTTTTTGTTTTGTTTTGTTTCTGATTTTTTAAACAGTGAAATGTGTCCAATTTTATTTCCAGTGCATTAAACAAATTTTAAATTAAAAGAAGAAATAAAACTTTTCCCCCATCCTTCTACAGGAAATGACTGATACAAGTACAATATAATAAATTCAGGCATTGCCAAAAATAGCATGATGTGCAACGTCAATTACATCAAAGGAAACAAACAGACAAACAAGAATTATAGAACATAAGCATGAAGGAGCCAAGATTATATATTCCCAACTATGGTATGATTGGCAAGCACTGGTTAAAAAATAGGTAAGGCTACTCTTAGATTTCTAACTCAATGTAGTGAACCACTGCTCTTCTGTCTTTTCCTTCAACTCAATCTTTTACTCACTAGTTCCTTATATCTTTAAAATGAACAAATTTGTTTTTATATTTTTGGTCTACAGTAGAATTACATATTAATAATATAATAAAAAGATATTTCATTAACAGATTGGTACTGCATCCGTGTGGGGACAATAGAAAAAAAGGGTTCAAATAGACACAGCAAATGGACTCTATTCTTATAAAAATAACAAGTATCATAGAAATTATAATCAGGGTAACAGATTAAAATGAAAACAGGTGCAGAAAGATGTATTTTGGATAGCATCAACTCCTGACAAGCTAGGCCCTAGAACTGCAGCTTCTAAGCCTTTCCCGTGATTTCCACCTTTCCACAGCCTCACTTAAAATCAAAAAGGAAATGGAAACGAAATGAAGATCAAGTGGACAGGTGGGTTAGCCAGCCAAAGCTTCCAAGTTATCTTCTTTGACCATTCAAGACCAGTTGTACAGCATCTGAAAAACTGGCTAGACACAGGGGAGCTGCTAATGGTATCTGTTTTTAATTTTGGAAGAGTTCCCAGCCCCACTGATCAAGAGAGAAACCAAGGAACCAAAACATTTTTTTCTGGTAACATAAAATATGTGAGATGAAACAGTCTGACAGAGAGGATGTGGTGGTGAGGTGGGAAAGAAGAGAGAGGGGAGAAACAGGCAAACTTTGGGCACTATCTCCCTTTGTTTTCTTTAACACCTTGGTTTCCTCTTCTTTTTGAGCATCCTTCTGGGTTAGTGACAGGTCCAGTGTCATCTGAGTAGGTATGGGTCAACTCAGCCACGACTGGACAGCCATGCTTACTGGCCTCTCAAAGGGTGGGTAGCTTTGGGGGATCCCCACCCCTGCCACCCACTGCCCCCTGGTCTTGATGAAGGGTGCAAAGCTATAATGGTAGGTACTCGGTTTACATTAACTGTCTCTAAGTGAGGGTTAATTCACAATGATGTTTCAGTGTGTGTGTGTGTGTGTGTGTGTGTGTGTGTGTGTGTGTGTGTAGGGGGGGAAGTGAAGGGAAAAGATTGAGCTTGGTACCCAAAGTTTTCTTCCAGAAAAAAAAAAGAAGAAGAAAAAGAAGAAGAGGAAGAAATGGCATCAGTCAGAAAATACTGCTTTTGGTTTCTTTTAACTTTGAGCTGTCCTTGGTTTTTCTCTCATTCAGTTGCTCCAGTTTAAAGGAGAGTTTAGAATCTAGTGCAAATATCATCAAATCACAGCATTCCAGGAGCAATATCCTATCCCTTCATCCTAAGTGGATACTATCCCTTCAGACCTCCTCAGAAGACTGGGGGCAATGGTCCAGAAAAGCATAAAACTGAATAAATTATTAATCTAGTACTCACTACAACAAGAAAGGCACTATCACAACAGATCAGCCTCCAAGCATTTTCCTTGCCATGGGCATGGGCGTTTTAACCACTCCAACAATCACAACAAAGTCCAGACTGTGACTTTTTCAATGCTTAAATTCACTGGCTAGTTGTCTACCTCTACCACTAGCCATCGCTGCTGGCTCTGGCCATGCAGAGCCCAGTCTGCATTTGTGTACATGCCGCCCTGTGTGTCGCCAAGGACCCTTGTTTGATGCTAAATGATTTAGCTCACTCTCTTCCTTGGAAGTTTCTTTCTCTCCATCAGTCTCCAGGTCATGACTCCATTAAAGATAGTTTACAGTGTCAAGTACTCTTATTTATTTTTCCCTATTTTTAAACCTCTGATCAAACCCAAAGTTCAGTACCTCCTCTAACAGCAAGGTCTCCTGTAAATACCACTGTGAGCAGAAGGAAAACGAAAAGTGTCATCCCTCAACGACCAAAGCATATCCCGAGAGCCTGCTATATGTAGTACTTTTGTTTGGGAGAAACTGGGCTCAGAAGATTAATATCTTTGGTGATAGAACTGGAGTAGGTATGCAAGTTTCAAGGAAGAAGCCTCCCAAAACCTCAAGACAAATAGCCTAGCACAATTACTGTGAATATATTTTAAAAGGCCAATTATTTCTTCTGATAGCTTCGGTTTGGGGGTTTACCCAAGACACACTTCTAAGTACCTGTTACGACTTTTCAATTTATAGTTTCTTATTTAAAATAGAGATAATGCTTTAAGCTTAAGGGATTGCTTATGTTAGTTTTGAAAGCTCTTTTCTTTTCTTTCTTTTTTTTTTTTTTTAACGTGGAATAGCAGACGTGGACGGATACTAAAGAAGAGAGAAAAAGAGACAGGTATCAAAGCTGTAATCTCAGCAAAGAGGACTCAACCAAGAGGCCTGAAATTCAACATTAGCTGTATATATGGGTTGTGATCTTTCTTACTAAACCAGAATCTTCAAAGCTATCACCTCGGATTCTGGAAGAGTTCTTCAGTATCTCCACTCTTTTGTCATTATTCCCCATATAAAATATTGCTTTTCCTGTGATGCAAGATTCTTTTATGAACAGTTACTAAAAGCTGTCAAACTCTAAATCTAAGATTTAAAAAGGCAATAACTTTCTTTTTAACAAAGAAAAGTTAGGGAAGAAAAAACCTTCAAAACTAACCTTTTAGGCACTAGTAAGATCTTCTGTTCAATAAGGATAGTCTATCATGGAGCTGCTTGCAGGTTCTGATCAGTCTTCCACCCTCTTCTCCAGTTTCAAAGTTGGACTAGCTTGTTTCAGAATAAACCTTTCACCTCACTGGCTTTCAGTGTTTATTGCACTGTTCCCTTCCTGTCATCTTAAAGGACTTTATCACATGCATGGCCTTCCTCTTTGGTTAGCCTGATCTAGGTTTCACCCAAGGATGGAAAAGCATGCTCAGGCTGAAGGGATTTCTCCACTATGGACAAGGCTATGGTTTTTGAAGGAGCACATTCCAATGCCCTCTGTCACACTGAAATGGGCACCGGCGAGGGGCTCTGAGGCCAAGGGGAAGACCCCATCGCCTCTCAGTTGGCTTCCTCAATATCACGACTTTTACTGAAAGCTTAGTTGGAAACAACATTGGGTAAACTTCTTAAACATCCTCCATTTACTGTACCAACTCAGATTCTTTATAATAAGAAAATAGGTCCTATCAGTAGGGCAGTGTCTAGGCCTGCTCAAGAATGGGAAGAATCTACAGATTCTCACCAACCCTGGTAAGACCAAGCAGGAAGGAAATAAATCTCTGTTCCTGTGATGCTCCTCATTTCATAACTTGCCTTTTTCTTTCCCATACCTAAGACACACTCTCCCGACACAAGTAAATACATTTCAGTAGTGCAATGCAGTGCAGTCATATTTAGTGCAAAAAAAAAAAAAAAAAAAAAAGCCCCATTATAGACCCAAAGCTCAACCCTAGACAGCTCTTACAAAGGTTACCAGTGCTACAAAAGTGGGAAATTCAGTCTCCACCTCACGCTTCTGTGAGTCATCTCTATTGTTGCCCCTGTTTGTTTTAGCTCGAAGGAGAGAAACTAGTATGCACCTATGTATTAGTCCGTAAAACATTAAGCCAATAGGCAGAAAATAAAGGGAAGCAGTCGAGTTAAAACCAGGGGTATTATTTAAAAGAGGAAAATAGCTATTTAATGCAAAGGTCAGTAGTGGTTTTTATTTAATGGTTTTCATCATGTCAAATGGCTCCAATGCTAAAGTGAATGGGGACAGAAAAAGATAAAGCTTTCCTGTTTCCCAAAACACAGTCCTAAATTTAACAGTGCTGGGCTCTTATTTTTGAATAGTGCAATCAGCTATTCCTCAAGGGCTACAGGCAACAGCCACCTTACATAACATAAATAGGTACACTAGGACCACTCACTTTTCTACATTGACCACTTTTTCCCTCACTTAATATCACTCCTAGTCACTTTTTTTTTTCTGACTACACATACAGATATACATACAATATGCAGGCCCCTCTCAGAATGATAGATTGAAACTGGTACAAATAGCTCAATGACACATTCACACAAAAAGCACACTTATTAAATATAAAAGTGAATTATTATACCAATATTAAGAGTCTGTATTGTACCTCTTCTTGTGTTATTCTGTAAGAGAAAAACATTCATAGTGGGATTTCTTATGGAGCTTACTTCTTTCTTAAGATGAATTTAGAATTAGTTTGGGAGGTGGCAGTATTGAGTGATTCTGGAGAAATGATTTGCATTCAATGATCCTCAAGAATCTGTCTCCTCAATTTGGGACTTCACTTTCCAAATGTAAATCTGCTTGTCTGCTCATACCCACATACATATGCTGAAGGTCTCAAGAGAATCAATATGTAGTTTAGAACAGATTATGGGAACAAAAGAGTTTGGCACAGTGGGGGTCAGCACATGGAAATTACTTTAAAACATAAAGTTACCATAGATTTTCTCTATCACATCAGCTTCATGCCTTTATTTGCCATGATGAGGAGAACTACGAATCTTACTTTCATCTACTTTGAGAACCATAATTCTTTCCACGATAGTGCAAAAAATAATTTTAATTAGATATATGCAAATTTCCCTAATTTATATCTCAAGAGGCTCCTCAGAAAAACCGAGGTTCAAATCAGTGGGACTAAGAAAGAAGTTTAAATGCTGAAAATACTCTTGAGAATTTTTTCCTACAAATCAACAGCTGGCTTCAAACAGAGAAGTGTCTCCAAGAGAGAAAGGGGAGAGTAACCAGCCTTGTTTTTCAAAGATCCCCCTAACTGTGAACATACACGAAGCACTTCAGAATACCACAAAATCTTATCAGAAACTTGAAGTATTATTTTATTTTCAGTTATCCTTCTGCATACCCCTCAGGTGACAGAGAGAGCAGATTAGGTACAGCAGCAGTCAAGGGTCTCTCCAATTTCTCTAGATTGTTTGATAGCATTGAGAGAAGTCTTTAGTTACAAAGAGGCAGTTAGCTCACCTATTATCAGAACTATAGCATGAGAGACAGGCAAGCAAAGAGGGGACAAGGGACGAGAGCTGCTAACTTTCTCCGGTAACCCTGAGAATTGGCTTTAGGAATCCAGACTTGTACCAATTTTAGTCCCATCTCATTGACCTCCTCCCTCTGTTTGTTTTCCCTCTGTTCACTTAATTGAAGTTGCAATTATATTAAAGATTGAGCCAAGAACGTCAATTACGGCACAAAAGACAGGTTATAAAAAGGTCGTCAGGCTGTCTGTAAATGGAGTTGAGTTGAAAACAATATGCCTTGAAATGAAATACTACAATTTCCTTTTTTAATTCTTTTAAGTTTCTAATTTGGTTTTCTTCCTTCTTTTGCAGGGGAAAGGGTCTGGATGGGTGAAGTACTGGCAATGTGGTGTCACTCTCTCTTTGTTACTATTGCCTCCAGCACGTGTGTATGGGGGCAGGATGGGGTGGCAGAGATGGAAGCAATGGGAAAGAGGAAGTCTCCCTATTTCAGACCTCATGAACACAGAATCTTGAAATGAATAGAAAATAAATGACTATAATTATAAAAATCTATAGATTGATTTTGGCATTTTAGCAGCACCCCTTCTTTTTTTCTGGATATTCTTTACTAGATATTAATAAGAAACACCCAAAGAAGAATTTAATCAAAATAATTTATACTCAGCCTTATTTCAAAGAAGATTTGAGGAGGCAATAAGAATTTCTAGTATAAAATGCATGACCTTCACCTGCAATCAATTTCTATTCTTTGGCCCCAGACCTGTGAATTTAAGCAAATAGGGTTTCTTTCTCAAGAAATAGTTTTTATTTTAACTAGTCTATCCTCAAAGTTCAGAGAGAATTTCTCTCTTCAAAGCTCTCAAGTGCTATTGGAAGAGGCAGATAGATTTTCATGAAGGAAAGACTCTTTAATGGTAGGATGGAAGGCTTCTTGTTTCTGAGAGGGAAATAAATAGGGTAAGGCCTATAGACACTACCACATTAAAGAATAAACATCTTTTACTATCTTGAGAAGAAAGACATTAAGAGAAACAAATAAATCAACAAACAAACTTTACTAAAATACACATTCCTCCAGCTTCAGATTTCTAAAAAGTAGTAATTATGCTTAAATCAAGGTTTACAGATAGCAAACAACTGTTTTAATGTGTAAAAGTATTATCCCTTTGCTTTACCATGTTTCACTTTCTTTGAAGGAATTGCATCTATGCACACTTGTCCTAAAGTTCAGTGCAGAAAATAAACTCGTTTGCTACCAGCCTCAATCTCAGAACATTTCCTAAACTATATTTGCAAATTTCGTAACTACGTATCTGTAAAATGAGATGCAGACTTTCTGAAATGCATTGTGGGGGGTGAGGAAATCGGAGGAAGCAAGCTTTTTATGGAGAAAAAAATGAAGGAAAAAACCCTTCCTATCCTCCCGAATCTATACTATAGTGTTTCTGACTATTATCTTGCTGCGTTAGTTAGCATTAGGGCTATTGGTGCTCCTGACAGCTGTCAGCTTGGAAAAACAGGAGGCTCCTAAGCAATAAGAAATTCACACCTTGGAGTTTCTAGAATATAAAACAAGATTTACACATTAATCTGAGACTAACACAGAGGTTGTAGTGAGAAATCCTGGGTCTCTGAGTTGGGACGCTTCTTGGGGAAGTAGAAGGAACAATGTCAAAAAGGCATCTTGGATGAACTGGACCAAATGGGATCTAGCAGAACAACAGCTTCTCCTGTTCTACAGTATGCTTTACATCAGAGTATCTTAAGATTTCAAAGTGAGTCTTTAATTGTTTTAGAAGCCATTGCCTGAGAAGAGTACTTTAGATAAAGAGCAATTTAAGAAAAGATGCCAAAAAATCAGAATGGACAAAGGAAGAGAAAGATAGCATTGACTGGGAGAACAATTTCAAATGAAGATCATAGTCCTAAGTTATGGAAATATTGGCTTTAGGTGACCCTAGTTTCCTACTGTCCGAGGAACAGGAAGGCTTTTGAAGTTTCTATTTCTCCTTGTTCTCTGTGGTGTGAGTTGGTATTATAAATTGGTTAAGATAAAAGCCGGGTCAACCTTCAAGTCAACTAAAAATACATTTCTGATATTAAATGCTGATTCTGTTTGTCAAAGGGGAAAGCAAGAGCTGAACACATAGAACCAGAACCAGACAGGACCCTAAATGTCCCAGAATTCGTCTCTGTAAGAGCCGACAGGCGACGTGGCATCCCGGCAAGAGCCCTGGGAGTCAAGGAAGACGGGCACAAGGCTGTCGTGAAAATGACACCATACTTAGAAACTATGGATACTTTCAGCCATTAGTAAATTACTGCTCAAGATTCTAAACGGATCAATAATTATTTTTGCAAAAAGGCAATAAATAGAGAAATTCTTCCTAATTTCACCTACAATGTGTGTAAGTGGCTTTACTAGGTTGAGAAGAGCTCACTAAGGCTTGAGAAGTTATCAAAATTGTTTCGAAATGTCACTCCTTTCTTTAGATTCCTGTGAGTCTATTATCTGATAAGCATGTATTTTGGCTAAGTATTAGCAAGAGTTTTCGTCAACACTAATGATTTTTTTCTCCCTCAGCAATGATCTACTCATATCAAGAATTTGAACACTGTGGTATTAAGAAAAACCAGAAAACATTTTTCTCTTTATCTTTGGCCAGATGTGAAGGTGAGAGGAATTAATGACCTCAGCTAGTATAGTTGACATTTAAAACTGTGACTTGGGTACTCCCACTCTCAAAAGAATATTGATAACTTTTAAAATCTGAAGCCAAAAGGAAGACATTCTTCACTCTGCCTACGAGTCTCAAGTTTATGAATTTGCTCACTTTAGTGCTCTTTGACTAAGAAGAAAAAAAAAAGCTTAAAGAAGGACGTTTGGAATAGAGAAGAAGGAAGAGAAATGAACAGTTAGGGGATCATAATTTTTAGGGTTTGGGGAAGAATAGGTAATTTAAAGTAGTCTTAAAGAGTAACAAGAAATAAAGGGAAAGGATTATGAAAAGGAAAAGAAGAAAATAATGAAGTTGATACAATTTGGATATTATTGTGATCATTGGACAAGGAACAGCCTCACTAACAATTGCCAATTCTGTTTGTGTAGCAGAAGTATATTTAGTTGGGCAGCACCTGTGGCTCAGTGAGTAGGGTGCTGGCCCCATATACCGAGGGTGGTGAGTTCAAACCTGGCCCCGGCCAAATTGCTACAAGAAAATAGCCGGGCATTGTGGAGGGTGTCTGAGGTCCCAGGTACTTGGGAGACGGAGGCAAGAGAATCGCCTAAGCCCAAGAGCTGGAGGTTGCTGTGAGCTGGGATGTCACAGCTCTCTACAGAGGGCAACAAAGTGGGACTGTCCCCCAAAAAAGTACATCTAGTTGAAAACTTTGGAAATAAAACTGGTGATTCTGCTATTAGACTCAATATTAGTCCCTTTGAAGTAGACTAAGAGTAGGTGGTTTCTTAATGAAAACCAGGTGTCACACCTGGAGGGTGTTGAGGGGAAACTGCGTGATAGGGGAGAGTTCGGGAAGACTTGCTGGAGGGACCAGCAGCATGGGATGGGGTTAGGAAATAAGTTATTAGGAAAGATCAGAGGAAGGAGGTCCTAAATGCTCACACTGAGAAGCCTTAATATTGATCCAGTGTGGAAAGGTCTGTTATGTTGAGTTTTCATTTTGTCCTGAATGTGGATCGGGAAGGTGATCGGGAAGGTGACTAGTTCCAGGTGCCCAGGATGGATGGATGAGGAGCTTATCTAACTATGAGGTTCTTCAGGCATTGGGTTGAAGAGCTGAGGGATGCTAAAGAAGCTCTGTATCTGAAAATACTGTCTGAAAAGACTTCTTGTACAGGGAGACAGGTCGCCTGATTTCTGAAGGTTCTCTGACGCCCTAGTTAAAGAAGAAAGGCAGCCCGTTCCCACTTTAACAGGCCCAGAGATAATGAGGGCCCATACCCAAGGGACACCACTTTATGAATTCCTCAGACTGAAAAATGTCTCAGATAAATATTTCTGAGTTCTATTTCTCTTAGCCTCTGTCAATAAAAGGTTCTTCAAATTCCGGTTTTAGCTTTAAAAAAGGAAACAAACAAACAACAAAAAACAACAACAACAACAACAAAAAACTCCCAGGAAAATAAACACTGTATTGCCAAGTTGCCTTCAGGGAAATGTTGAAGACTAGTTAAAATAATTGTAAGCATATTGAAAACAAAAAGTAGTCAATAAAGAACTGAAACATACTAAAACACTAGACAGTACTAAAACATATGTTTGAAAATACAGTGGAGACAAATAGGTATTTCACTGTCTTATGCTTTTCAGAAGAGCGGCCCTGTAAAATGCAGCCTATCGTTGTTGGTCAGATCATGTGGAGGTTAGGCAGGTACTGGGTCATATTTTTAAAAGCAAATTTAGACAGTGACAGTCTTAGAGGGGAAAATCACAGATACATTCATGTGCACTTCTTTTGTTCTTCAGATATCGAAAGAGTCAGCTAAACAAGATCACTTCGAATATGAACCTCTTCGTATTAGCCACACCCCCCCAAATTTTAAAAAACGTTTTCACTTTCCTACATTTGCTAAGTCTGAGCTTAAAAAATTCTAAAATTGTTTAAAGACAATATTGAAGCTGATAATATGAAAAGCAAACTAGAGCAGTAATAATCATTATTAAATGCACCAGATTAACTGCAGCAGGTTGGTGATGGGTGATATATGCAAAGAAATAATATTTCAATGAACTCATGATCATAGGCAGATTCAAAAGTTAAAATGAATATAATGTAATATATATTTCAATATAGAGCTATTATATATATAATGTGTATGTCCTAGGTTTCAGAAATACTGCAATGTAGTGTACTGTACTTAAAGTAAGCATACCTAAATAGTAACTCATTCTTTCACAAAGTCACTAGTACTATTAATTAAAAAAAAAAACAACTAATTTTTTTTCCAGTAGAAAGAAATATCTATGGTTACAGTCACAGACTTCTTTTGGATATAGAAAGACAATATACATTTAAAAATTAATACCAACAAAAAAGTTGCAACCGTAAGTAGCCATACTTAATAAGGGAGAGGGAAAAGTCACCAAAATAGAAAAGGAAAGAAAATGTTCTCTGAATTCTGTAAAGCAGAAATAATCTACATGTCATAAAAAATAATGAACCATCTTGTAAAAGAAGGGCATGGGAGTGAGGAAACTGAATCTGACTTTTTCCAGGCCACCAAGACTTCAGAGTCAGCTCCAAGAGCCAGGTCCACTGATTCAGTATGTTGCACTAGTGGCATCCTATTTTAATGTTTGAGATGGGCACGAGCCGTCAATTCTTAGAGACTACTATAAAATGTTTCCCCCATAGTCTGTTGGTTTGCTAGACATAGTAAACAACCCACTCCTGGAAAGACTTCGGCAAAGGCCACATTGGTTTCAGGAGATACAGTTTGTGAATGACAGATGATATCCCCCAGCTGCAGGTAGAATTAGGAAGCTTTAGTTTGGGAATAAAATTTAGTTGTGGGTTTGTGTGTGCGTGCATGTGTGTGTGTGTACACTGGGCTGCGTACAGGAAAGGAATGGAGGCCGTTAGCTGTGAGAGGGCTCAGGCTGAAGTGTAGGTGGGCCTGTCAGTCTGGCATCGGGGCCGCCCCTCCTCCAGGAGACCTGGTAAGGTGCCCCAGACTGCGGCTCCCTCTTGTCTGCTTGCCAGTGAGGACTTCTGTTCTACCTTCTTCTGGAGGAAAACAGCCTGTCCCTGTGGGTTTGCTGTGGATCCAACAAGCTGCCTTTGTTTCTCCCAACTCTGAAATGCTACAAAAAGCAACAGAGTGGGCAGGTGACTGCTTCCTGGGAAGGGAGCCACCAGTCTAGAGCACGATGGTGGGAAGAGGCAACTGGGAAGAGGGACCTCTGCCTGTGTGTGCTTTGTCTGAGAAGCACACATATGTCCAGAGAGGAGAACTATACCCACAAGCACACACATGCACACACACACACACCAGTATATCAAATAGAACTGCAGAGTTTTTGGATGGATTCTAATCCACACTGGCATAGTCAAATTTCTCATTAAAGGGATACATAGAAATTACCGATGGGCAGTGGGGCAGAAGCAGATATGTCAGGCTTTTGACTCTTAGCTAGAAATTCCAGACCGGTCTTGCTGTCACCGGGTAATATGAATGTGGAACAGTTTTGTGCTGAGGGCACCCCACACTGTGTGTACACATGCATAATGTACACTCATTTACAGACATTTTGGACAGCAGCTGTGACACACTGGATGGGTTAAGCCCCTTTCATTACTAGAATCTACATATAAATTGCAATGATTTTGCTGGGCAATAACAACTTTTGCAACAGTAGTAGAAACAGATGTCTCCTATGGGCTAAAAAAAATTTTTTTTTCTGCTTTGGATGTATCAAAATCTCATGGAGGCACTGTGAACCAAGGAAACCTCTGAATTTGAAAGAGAGGTATTAGGGACTTTTACACCCTCACCGGATATCCCCAAAGCCTGGCCCCCTATGACTGTGGCTAGATTTTGCCTACAATGTGCAGGGTATGGTCCTTCATTGAAGACTTGAAGGTTGTGAATTTGCATTTACGCAAAGAATCATCAGATAAATGAGATGCTCTCTGAAACTGAGAAAAAGAGTTTAGAGATATACATTGTAAAGGGAAAGAAAGCATTTTGTTGGGATAATTGTCTCTGCTAAGAAAATGTTTACAATTTGCATCCCAGGTAGCTGTGATTATGTTTTATAGGATTCACTATTTAGTAAGATGACATTTATTTTACATTCAGCACCGACCTACGTCACTGAGATAGAATAGATAGGAAATAGCAGCCACTTCCTGAAAATAGCCAGTTCCAGATAAGTTTGGTGCCTCCCCAAGAAGTAATTGTTTCCATAGTCCTCAATCATAAATAGCAATTGTTTTTGTGATAAGAAGCAAGACATGCCCGTATCTTCAGAGCCTTCCAATTGCCATCTTTTGTTCTTTCCCTCCTGAATTTCTGATTTAAGGCAATAATTCTATTCTATAAGTAGCCTCTTGTGGAAATACTTTAACTGAGGTCACTTTAGATTTAATTTTAGTATGAAACAGGCAGGGTCTAAAGAAACCACTAGAATGACAAGTGTTTCAGTTGGTGGTGTGGAAAGATGACACTTCTTGTTTCAATCCAGGGCAATTTCCCCTCTCATTCAGTGAGGAGGAAATACATATTCCCAAAAAGAACTCATGCTATGCAACTCTCATTTCCTACTGCTTTACCCTAAGAAGAATGGAAAGAAGCTCTACAATCGCAACCATTGCCTGGGATCTGCTAATGTACATAGCTGACTGCTACAGATTCAGCAATTGAGAACAAAAGAAATCTTCAAAGACTTAGAAAAATCTTTGGGGTATTTTGGTTAGGCTGATCATCTTTATATCCAGTGCTAGAAATGATGCTTTGGATTAGTAAGTTCCACATTTTGTGTTTACAGGAACACTGAGTCACCACAGCCTTTCCTCTTGTGAAGGTTTAACTGGTATCAGAAATAGCAACTCTACATGAAAGACCCATGGGAATATGAAAATTCTCATTCTCTCTCTCTCTCTCTCGAACTCTCCTGTGCCCCTTTTCTGCCTCCATAAGCAGCCTGAGCCCCAGAGTAGAAATTGCTTTTGAAAGTCTGCCCCATGTCATCTATTTCCTGGGGGGTCTAAGAGAACAGCCATTTTCTTCATGAAAACACAGAGGAGAAAGAGGTGGCTGCTGCTCCGGTTGGCAAGTTATGTCTGGTCTCAGACAGTGGGTGGCCAGCTCACCTCAAGCACTCTCCCTTGGAGCACTGCAGGCTAGGGAGCCTTTGGGTTGCTTTGCTTTTTCTGTGGAGTTTGGGAGCCTATTCAAATTCTAGTGTACCCTTCCTTTTGTTTGTCACCAAGTCACATGGTTCTGTCTTGAGTGTCCTATTTTTCTTTTTTAAATTTCTTTTACTGGGGGACAAAATTGGGCATTTAAATAAAGCTCTTTTCTGGTGAGTAAAGAGGGTTCTCAGAGCCAGAAATCACTCAAAAGACAGTTTGCCAATCCTACCCATGGAAAAGCCCAAGAGTTCTCTAAATACCTCTTGCCAAACTTCCTAGTTTTGCCATTGGATATTTTTTGGTCTAGCATTGTTTGGTGCTGAATATAGTTTGCAATTCCTTTGTTCTCTCCTCCAGAGCTTCCATTACCCTGGACTTCAACTCATTACTAAATTAAAGAATTCTTTTAGAAGATTTCTTTTGAGAGTCAGGTCACCATGGAAAGGGCACCCTCCTGATCTCCTAATCCCAAGGGCATGTCAGGCTCTGTCTACGCTCACATTGCACTTTACTTTTGTTCTTTTGCTGTGGCAGTGCTCTAGTAGAGGCCGACCTGATTTGATTATCTGATACCTTTTCTGCAGAATCATATAACACCTGCTCACAGCCCCAACTAATCACAAAAAATCTTCTAGAACAACAGAGGAAGGCTCTAGAAAGGGGCATAGCTAGTATGAATTCCAGCCAGATCTGCCTTTCTCCCCACTCTCCTAAAGGCAATAGGTGTTGGGAGCATTGTAGGGGAGTCCCCAAAAGGAAGCACAGTGGGCCTTTACTGTGTTTCCTGGGGGACCTAAGGGGTTTTACCAGGGGCATACCTCATTTTTCACTTTTTTATGGAGGAAAAAAACACTGAGTTTTGGGCATGGGCAGGGCACATACTGCTGGTATGTTTGTGTGATGGAAATACACACAGGTCAAGGCATCAGGACTGAATAGGAAAACACACTCAGATGAAGACTTTTCTCTGTTCATTATCAGAATGCACAAATTCACACAGGTCATGGATTGAAAAGGGCTTTTTTTGGTCCTTACAGAATATTGTGATGATAGAAAATAAAATCCCTATGACTTTTAAACAGAGCAAGCCTTTAAAACCCAACTCTTTCCAAGGCCAAGAGCTACTGTAACTTCTAAGATGGCTGAGAATGGACTGTGGCTATCACAAGGAAATTTTCTGCTATGCTTAATCATGGCACAAATAGATTCAAAGTGTTAGAAATTTGGGAAGAGAAAAGTTGATAAAGCTTTTCTTAAGAGCTCAAGTTTATAATTCAATTAAAATATACAGCAAATTTTGATACAGAGATTACTATCTCAGGTTGTTTTTTTTTGCCCAACTTGGTCTTCAATCTTTTTCCATGTATAGATCTGTATCTACATGTGCTCCAATTCTTTTCTTTTTAAGGTTATGTTTTATACATTTGGGGGCCTTTTTGTACAAATGTTGGCATTTAATAGGGAAAATATTGCCTACATTGCTGATATACTACCAATGTTTTTAGTGCTAGGAAATTTTATTTTTCATCAACCGTGTCTAAATGTATGGAAATACATATTCCCCTTTGACTTTTTACCTTTTCCTTATTTAGCAAATTTCATTGTAAAATCATAAATTGCTAAAAAAATTATTTTCTGTACTAGTTCTTGTTCCCTATATTCATCCTAAGAGGTCTTAAGTCTAGAATATTTGCTTTGATCTTGTCTATCTTCTTCTTGGCTACCAAAAAGGAAACATTTTTAAGCACTGATATCATCATAGCATGAGGTCTAAATATAAGATGATCGTAAGATTCAAAACCAAGAAGTGAAAAAGATCCATACTCATTTTCTCATCTTGAAGCAAAATATGTTTTCTTATTTCTTAATGTGCTTGGGACTGTTCAATTTAAAAGTGACGACTGGCACTCTATCTTTTTGGAACAGTTACAAACTGGTTTCTTTTCTAAAATGTGGGTCAGTTTGGAAAGCAGCCCTTTGAGAGGCTAGGCAAATAAAAATGGCCCCATGACAACTTCTTTGCTCCCACTCCAATCTAGCTTCTTGATCTTTCCACAAAAAAAATCTGTCAACTATTTTAGGCTATGAGATGTGTAGGAACAATAGACATATGGTAGGGATACATCTACTTTAATGCAAACCTGGGTAGTCTGTTTTGTCACAGACTACAATAATTATATCACCTCACCAACAATTCTTTTGGGATCACCCAACTTTTTTTTTTTCTTTTAAGATAACTTCCTCTATGAGGAAAGGATAATCAACAGGGTTTCAAGTTACGTGTGGTTTTCTTGTCTGCATGTTGTGCACAAAAAGGTGGATTTTAACCCAATTGCTTAGCTTTTTACATGGCAAATTTGTATTAAGGCAAATGGGTCTCCTTCAGATTTTCACTTCTAACATGTTGAGTGATTTCATGTCAACTTCCTATAGATTAATTTTTTTTCCTTAACGTCAATCTCTTCTATTTTATGGGTGGAATAACTTGTTTTCCAAAATATCAAAACAATTCCATGACATAGTTAATTAACTAATGCTCCCTCTGTTGGTGGTAAGTGGAAATATTAGAGCCTTATGATACCGATATTAAAAAAAAGAAAAATTAGCAATAGAAAAATGAATGTTTCTTATTTCTTTACCTGTTTGTTACTAACTTTACAACAAGTTGGTTTTGGACACACAATTCTTGGTAGGACTCCTTTAGAAATTATTATGGGTAATATTCAATAGTCAATTAACCATCCAAGTCTACATTAAAACTTCTAGCAAAATAGCCACTGAATTAAGCACCGTAGGACCAAATCAAACTCACAAACACTTCAGTTGCACTAACCCTACTAAATATCACAAAGAACTTACCAAAAAGATCCAAGTTAACCAAATGTCTAAAATATATCAGTACAACCAATTTAGTCATTATACAGTTGCTTGCCTTGGAAGATTTTCCCTCATTTGCCACTTAGTTTTTGTAAATATATTGCTGACAGGAAAATTAGAAGGGAAATTAAATTAAAATGTAATTTTGAAACTAAAATACGGTCTCTTTTCTTCTTTTTAAAATTATAGTTTATTGTGTCTGCTTTGTTTAAAGATTCACTTTTCTCTTCTAGTGTGTTAAAATATGCCCAGCAATGAAATCACTTTGGGGTTTTTAGTTAGGTTTACAAATTCCTATATTTGAGTTGGAATCCCTTCAGGACACTGTCTATAATGGAAAAATCTCTACTATAATACCTTGATCAGGACCGAGGAGAGAAATCTCAACTAGGAAGAGAGAGTGGCATCTGGTATGATGCAATAGATTGGTGGACTTTCGAATGGTGGATGTTGGCATCTGGAAGTTTTGTTAATTTCTCTAAAATCTTTCCCAAACTGAAGGGTTAATAAGTCATCTAAAGAATGATCATCTTATTTAGCCCTCTTAACCATGGTGGAAATAGAAGGTGATATTTAAAAAGAAAAAAGTAATTTTGGCATCGATGCATCTCGATGTGTAACAGGCTCCTCCTAACGACGCTCTCTGTAGTTGGGTAGGGTGAGGAGGTACGGCAGAGTTTTGCGAACCCCTCCTCTTGGCTGACCACAAAAGAAAAGAACCCATTTATCAAGTCCTCTAGATTACTAGTGTTTCATCATAGGAAAAAAAAAAAAAGTGAAGTCAATAGAAATTCTAGAATCATAAGATCTCAGTGAAATTTTGGAGAAGAAAGCTGTTTCTGAAAGATAAAGTCCCTCCCATGAAAAAGAACAGAATTCTAGATGGATCAATTGAAAAAAGTCTTCAGTGGAGCAACTTAAGCTTGCTAAAAGTCAAAGAACTACATATCAAAATACAAAGCAGCAATTCAGATTACAGCAGGGATGGGCTGGCCACAGAGGCTCTCATCGACCCAGGCAATACTTAAAATAATAAAAATTAAGAAAAATTAAAAAAAAATGAAGAAAATATCCTCCCTCTCTTTCAAATATAACTTTAGTTGCCTTTTATTCTTTCTATCTGGAAGCAGTATCGCTAACCTTAACAGTCTTGACTTACCCAAAAATATATATATGTGTGTGAAATAAAATAGAAGAGAAGGGATTGGTGGCAGTGTATGCATAACCAAAATGAAAAAAAAAATTACTTTTAACAATTTCACTTTTTTTGTTTTTTTTTTTACACAAATACTGTTGTAAATATATTTAAAAAATCAGCATTCTATCTGGTAAACGTCACTTTTGCCCCTCTATAAAATTTTGAATTAAAAAAGCCTCAAGAACTTTTTATTGTCCCCCCCCACCCTCCATTTTCCTTTTTCTCTTCCACAAGAATATATCCTGACACTTTTTTTTTTTTGCAAAGATTGTTGGAAATAATCCTTCTCTTGTACCTAGAAACATAGGTGCAAATTTCTGATATCTTTGTTTTATCTGCATTCCTGCCTTTCATGAAAGTCGCTCTTGATTGTGCTGAGGCTGGGGCTCAGCGAAGACACTGAATAAATACGATAGCCACTGTTGCTTGTTGCTTGTCCAAGTCTTCCTGGCTTCTGCTGAAAGGGGGGTATGGAGGAGGTGGGTGGGGGTGTGGACCCCGGCAGAATCTGGGGGAGAAGCCTGCCATTTGCCTTTCTTTCCCACACCTCCGACCCTCTGCCCATTCCCGCCCCCCACAGCCCTTTTGTGAAATCAGACAACGTGGTAGGTGGAAAACAGCAGGGCCCTCCCTCTGGGTTTTCAACCAGAAGTGATATTCCACAGTTTTAACTGGTTACTGTGAAGTCAAGCGGCCAGAGTTGTGAAAATGTCCACTGAAACACTGCAAGCGGTGTACTTAAAGACAGTAGGCCTTTTAGATTTTGTTATATATTTTTGTAGTGCTCTTCACAAGTGAAAAAAAAATTTTTTTTTTTTTACTTTTTTTTTTAAAGATTTTTTTGTAAAGAAGGGTTGTATTTAGAGGCCAGTAGCTAGAGATCCAACCAGTGGACCTCTTGAAGCACTACCAGGCCTTAAGGCCACCATCCGAGGGAGGCTGGGAAAACTATTATTCACCCAGGCCTCCGGAAATGTAATGTACCAGCAGGCAAAAAACAGTTCTTCATGTAGTACAAAATGAAATGAAACAAAACAAAAACAGAAAGTATAAACGAAACCAAAACATTTCTTAAATTCTAGTGCCATAGCTTTTTTTTGTTTGTTTCTTTTTTTGTTGTTTTGTTCGTAAGAAAGAGAGAAGGGTACTACTTATCCGTCAGACACGTGCATCCTCATGTGGTCGTTGAACTGCTCGATTTGGTCAAACTTTGCTGGACAGACGGAGCAGACGTAAGTGGTCCCCTCCGCGCAGGCCACCACGCCTTGGGGGCCAGCGCGGGCACCTGGCGGTGTGCCCGCAGGAGGGGTCCCGTTGCTGGCACTGTGCAGGGCCACGTGTCGCTCCAGGAGGGTCTTGTGAGAGAACTTCTTTTTGCAGATGTAGCACTCGTAGGACTTCTCCCCGCGGTGGAGGCGCATGTGCACGTTGAGGGAGCTCTTCTGGGTGAAGCGCTTGTTGCAGATACTACACTGGTACGCCCTCACGCCTGTGTGTGTCACCATGTGCTTGATAAGGTAATCCTTTAAGGAGAAGGAGCGCCAGCAGATGCTGCATTGGTGGGGCTTCTCGCCTGTTGATAGAGGAAGAGACAGCAGGCAGGACAGAGCGGGACAGAGCCAGGGAGGGAGAATGAGAGACACAGAAACAAGACAACAAAAAAGAAAAACAAAACAAAAAAAATTAAAAAAAATAAAATTGGATTGCTTAATGGATCATCCTTGGTTGGAAAAGTTCAGGACTTCCTGGCCTCTGGTGTTCAGAGAAACCTTGCTTTATGGTGATGCTAGGACAGTGTTTGGTTTTCCACTTCCCCAGGCCAGAAAATGGCTCTCTTGGAAAGCTACCAGATAGTCTCCAACTAAAAGTCTTCAAAGGTCATTCTGTGGAGAAAAGGGAGGGCTCCTTTTTAAGGGGGTTATTCTCAGAGTCTTCACCAGGGGATATAACTGGGGGATTTAGTGTTTCCCATTAATGTTATCAAACACATATAAGAAATAAGAGAGAAGAAAGATCTTTGGAGACAAGGAGTTCTCAAAATTTCTGCGATCTAAGAATATTGCTCATATAGCTTGGTTCTTTGGGAACATTCCCACTTCCAGGATTCTCTCTAGCAAATTTACCTGTATGTTGATTATAAGTCTGAAAAATATTTGCCAACATAGGAATAAGTTGTTTGGAAGAGCTACACTTTCACTTTTATCTATTTTAGACAGAAATCTTCCTGAAATGTACCTTAGAAGTCAATTGGCTATTCTGTCCTGACTGCACTGAGCTGCAGACCCACCCCAGTGGGTATGGATGCTGAGCAGGTGGTGGCCAGAATGATGATCTCAGGGGCAAGTGGTCCTGTTCAAATCTTGGCTCCAGCACACCAACTGCCACTCTGACGCATCACCTCAGAGGTATCCAGTCGACTTACCTCACTGTGCATTTGAAATACATATGAAATCACTCTGTGGACCACCAAGGCTGGAGTGGGAATACTTGAATGGTATTTTTATTATAAGGTCATTCCTCCACCTTTTGCCCCCCATTAAATGGTTCCATATGCTTTTTGAACTCTTTGGTCAATTTTAAAAACAGTTTTCCTGTTTCTTTCTCTGCTCTCAGCCTGTTGGCGGAAACCCTTTTTTTCCTCCTCATTTTACTACTTTGTTTTGTTGTTGGCTTTGAAACCAAATGATGAAGTTTAAGAAAGAATACTCAGTCACTGAATGACAACAGGAGATATTCCTCTGTTAAGTCAGGCCACGGGCCTATGATATCCCTATGGAGAACTCCTTAAAGACTTCTTTTTGTCTGTACTGTTCCTCTTCAACACTGTTCTTGACAGGTGAGATGAACTACATTAAGGTGTCTGGTCCAGCTCTACCACCTCATTACTGGGGAATCCACCTCAGGGAAGAAAGTCCTTCTGTGGACGCTTCTACCACCTGGCCTAAAACCCAAAGCCCCTGAGACTTCCTAGAGAAATATGTCAACATTTGAACTATGCATCCAGGTAGGACATCTATAAATTTGAATTAACTTCCATTTAAAATATGTGTCTCGACTTTCCATTTCTTCCATTATGAAATGGGAACGGTTTGATACATCATGGTATGGCAGCAATGAAAACGTGTCCCCGTGTTGAGTGCTCACTGTGCGGGCCAAGGTTCTGTGTTAAGTGCATTATATTCATGATCCATTTTATAAAACTTTCTTCCCTCAGAAAGTTTTTTTGTGTTGTTGTGTTTTCAAACAGAAAAGGGTATGTTTGGAAGCACACTGATGGGACACTATGATGCATGGGATCGCAGGGTTAGAAGAGAAGAATTTTACTTTTAGACTGAAGTGGGAAGAGTTAGGAAGCCTCATTGGTAGTAATCTCAATTCGCTGAAGAGTTTAGTCTGTGCATATGGTTCACCTTGGTAAATTTTTTTTTTTTTTTTTTGGAGACAGTTTCACTCCGTTGCCCAGGCTAGAGTGCCCCGGCATCATCACAGCTCACAGCAACCTCAAACTCTTGGGCTTGAGTGATCCTTTTGCCGCAGCCTCGCAAGTAGCTGGGACAATAGTTGTGCACCACTCCATCTGGCTAGTTTTTCTATTTTTAGTAGAGATGGGGTCTCAGTCTTGCTCAGGCTGGTCTGGAACTCCTGAGCTCAGTGCTCCATCCACCTTGGCCCCTCAGAGTGCTAGGATTATAGCTGTGAGCCACTAGAATCAGCCACCTTGGTACATTTTTTAAAATGAGAGATTCCCTAAGAGAGACAGTCATGCATGTTATTTTTAGTTGAAACATTTCTGTTAGCTATAAACATGCGTGGAACTCAGCTGGTCTGTGCCATCCTTGTGATTTTGTAGATACTATGATAGACTAGTCAATTATCTTTTAAGATTGCAGTCCTCAAGTCCTGGGCTGTGGACCAGTACCAGTCTGGGTACTGTTAGGAACTGGGCTGTACAGCAGGAGGTAAGGTGCAGGCGAGTGAGCAAAGCGTCATCTGTATTTACAGCTGCTCCCATCCCTTTCATCACCACCTGAGCCCTGTCCCGTCAGATCCCCGCCACATTGGGAAAAATTGTCTTCCATTAAAACTGGTCCCTGGTGTCAAAAAGGATGGGGACTACTGCTTTAAAACATGTCCACCTGTCACCTTTAATAGGAAGTGTGCTTAAATTTCAGAGGGTATTTTGGCTGGTAGGATGTTGAAACTTTGTACTTATTAAAATGCTCTTGCTGTTTCAAACTTTCACTTTATAACTCTGTTTTTGCTGTCGGCAAGGTCATTGATGAAGTCTTTTCTTTACTTTCATACTTTTCTGATCTGTCTGTAAGTTTATTTTTCACAGTTGTCATCCTCCCCTCCACTGCAAACTCTGTATATGTATGTTACCTGTAAGTGTGCAGTTTTGGTTCTATTATTCATTATCCATGTGACCCTGGGTTTTTTAACAGTTTCCTCTCTCTGAGGTTGTTTTACCTTTTCTAAGTGAGGAGTTGGACTAAGGCATTTGCCACATGACCCTTTGAATACTTCCTGGTCCTTAGCCCACAGTGGCCCACAACCCCCGAGGACTCTAGTCCTGGCCTTGTCAGTGGATGACCTGAGAGCATCCTGCTTAGTCCCTCAATGCATTAGCAGTCCCACATTTTAAATAGGACAGAGTATGCTGTTCCCTTCTCTGCCACAGAAAAATATATACTAGTTAATGAGGAAGAATGTTTGTAAAACACTTGGGAGCTCCTTAGAGAAAGGTTCTTACTATAATTATTAAGGTGCCGTGATGGTAGAGTGTAGACATTTCACAAACTGTCTAATCTGAAAATCTATATTTTCAGGTGCCCACAACTTTCATTTCTATATGTACGTATTTAAAATAATATCATTCAGCAGGAATGTTAATATTTTTCTTTCCCATTATGCTCCTGCATATTACTTATAGCTATTCCCAAAGGGTTTCAGACATTATACATGAAATGGATGTGGTCTGTTGATGGTTGTTCTCCAAGTGAAGAAATGAAATGTGATAAGTGGTGGTAGATGGCTTTCTGGGTTTGTGTCTATGGTTAGGAATCGCAAGTCTGATTTGTTAGAAAGGAACACAAAGCACAAAGTGGATACTTAAATTACAACGTGAAGGGGGAGCTCACATAAGCTCTTCACTTTAAAATGATCCATTTTGGAGCTAGACAGATGCAGGAGTCAGATATGAATTCCCATTTCCTTGGCTGAGTGACTTGGGTTGTTATTTAACTTCTCGAAGCCTCAGTTTCCTTATCTATAACTTGAGAAGAATATAGTAAGTACCTGTCTTGTGAGGGTGTTTAGAAAATTAAGGAGATAAAATATTTAGCACAGAGTATGTGCTCATTTTAAGAAAAATTAAATGTTCCATTCAGCACAAAGGAACTGAAGTTAAATGAAAACAACTGAGAAATGGCTCACATGGAGGAGGGAAGACAATCCAGAAGTAAAAAAAAAAATTGTTTCCGATTATATTGCAGTTCTGTAATTAGGAGTTAAGGGTATAGTCTACTCTCAATCACATATGCTAAAGGAAGAAGGGGTATCAGGAATAAAAAGTGAGCATACAGCATAGACAGGATTTCCTAGCGAGCAGTGACGGAGCGTTGGAGGCACAGAGACCAGAGAGGGAAATACAGACCCGGAGGGGCAGGCAGCGTCCTGTGCTGCCTGGGGGAGGGTAAAGGAGCGGTGAAAGGAGTGAATGTATGTGTTTTCCTCCAGTTTTCAATGCCTGCTCTTCAACTCTTCCTCATAGCCCAGCTGTAACTTTTTACTGTACCATGACCAAAGTGAGAAAAAAGAGAAAGGAAGAAAGACATAGTTTAGATTAGTAAATTCAGAGGGTTTTGTCCAAAGCCTATGAAGTTCAAGTAAAAGCCATCCTGATGGGCTAAGACGTCCCAGTTTTGAATAGTGACCTGTGTACTGGGTGTTCAGCAAGAACCCACTTACTCTACGGATTCTTTCTCTTTCTAAACAGGCTTCTCCTGGGCTGCAGAAAGGCCAGTGAATGCTATTATTAGAACAGTTTCCAGAAGCACGGTTCCTGCTTGCCTCTCTCATTCTTTGTGCTCCTCTATTACCTGCCCCAGCACGATGCTGTCCTTGGGCGAGTCCAGTGAGGGATCAGAAACCCAGAGCAGAGTTCTTGGAGAAACAGCAGGCAGGGAGGAAGGAGGGAGAGTCGGACAGTTTGGATAGGGGAAGTGGCCACTGGTGAGGAGAGCAGAAGGGGTGTTGAGAGTGCGGGACCTCTGAACAGGGAAAATCAAGGTTGGACCCCAAAATGGAAGGGATTCAGCATCAACATTGGAAGTGTGCTTAGAATTAGAGCAGCCTTTCCCGGGCCGCAGAGTATGGTCTCCACCCACAGAAGTCTGGTGGATGGGGGGCCCACACACCTGAGGCACAGTTAGTGTGACTGCCTGCAAACCTTTCTGTCCAGTTCTTGGGGTGTGCTTGCTTGGATGGAAGCTATCCAGGAGGGACTGCCTACTGGGAACACACTGCATTCACAAAACATCCGTGGCTTCAGTGACACCTGAAATATATTAGTGCTAAGCAGAGTTTTGCAGAATTTCATGTATATTATTTTGCTTTGTTTTTGAGATAGAGTCTCACTCTGTCACCCTAATTAGGGTGGCATGGTGTCATCCTAGCTCACAGCAGCTTCAAGCTCTTGGGCTGAAGTAATCCTCGTGTCTCAGTCTCCCGAGCAGCTAGGACTACAGGCATGTACCAACATGACCAGTTAGTCTCACTCTTTGAGTCTCACCAGCTCAGGCTGGTCTCAAAGTCCTGAACGCAAGCAATCCACCAGCCTCAGCCTCCCAGAGTGCTAGGATTACAGGTGTGGACCACCCTGCCCAGTCCACATTACTTTTCCTAACAGCTTTATAAATGGGATAGATATTAATATCCCCAGAAGATGGCATCTCCAATTAGAAATTTGTACTAACATCCTGAAGATTGCCCAAGTCAGTAACAGCTGTCAGAATGTTACTGGCCTGACCAGATGATTTCCCTTCCCCTGTAAACAATTCCTTGTTCTCTGGATTGTGCTGTAGAACGGATGATGCTGTAACAACATATACAACACATACTATGTATGTTCTTAAATGGCTTTGATAATTTCACAGAATTTATAGTTAAGTCCTCTCACATAAATTCTTCTATTTAATTCTTAGAGCATCATAGAAAGTATTACAGGTCTGAAAAAACAGAGGCTCTGGTTGGTTGTAGGGCTTTCCTAAAGTCATTCAGGCAGAAAGTGGGAATACCAATGAATATACTTGTTCTTTTGTTCTCATTGGCTTGCTGTATTTAACAGTCCAAGCTCCATACGAGGTTCATCACATTATTACCTTGATGTTACTGTTATTGCTAACATTGTTACATTATTATTACTATCTATTTACATTGAATTCATACCTGAAATAGTTGAGCTACTCAAATAAGCCAAATTATCATGTGTACCGAGGATACCAATGTGCTAAAGTCACCAATGAATGGGTTGTTGATAATGTGATTCAGAAAAAAGCAAAACATCTACCTTTTGTTGGTAAAAAAAAAATAATAATAAGCATGAAATATTTGCACACATTTATTTGGTAGATGTGTGCAAAAATATTCTCTAGCAAATTCAGAAAAAAAGAAAAAGGAGAAAATCTAAAAGTCTTGCTGAGAAAAGAATCAAATTCTCCTGGAAAACACGTTCACTCTGAACATTCATTTACTTATTCAATAAACATTTGTTAAGAAACTACATATCCTCACCTGTATTCACCTACAGTTTTATTTTTTTAAAGTCCTAAGATTGGGCCTTATAAGAAAGTTCCACTTGGATAGTCTTGTCACATAAAATATATAAGATCTTATTAAATTTGAATTCCAGGTAAATGATGAATAGTTTTTTAGCATATGTATGTCACAAATATTGCATGGGACATAATTACCCTAAAATATACTTCCTGTTTATCTGAAATTCAAATGCAACTGGTCACCCTGTATTTTTGTTTGCTAAATTTGGCTACCCTACACCTGGAGGTAAAGAAATAGCCAAGATGCTATCCTGGTCATTCTCATTATTATGTTTGGTAGTTTGTTACACGGAGCAAGGTGAGAACAAACAGAACATGTTATCTAAAAGATGCTTCTACAACCTTGTAGAAAGTACTTAATATATGAATATGCAATGTGTTTTTGTGCCATTTCTGTGGCGCTGTATCTTAAATAAACAATGTTGTGGAAATAGGCCACTCATCCTTTTGGAAGTGGTTAGCCATCATTAGAGAAGTATTTGATTCATTCATTGAGCAAGTTTTCACTAAATGTTTATTATATATAAGATTGGGTACATTATTTATCACGTTGGGTACGCTGAAGTTTGAGATACACACACACAGTGACAAAAAAAGTGTATGCATTTTAAGAAAGGAAAAGAACTGTATTACAATTATAATAATGTATGCTGATACAAAAAATAAATACAAGCTACACTGAACACCTTTTTTTTTTGTTTGGAGACAGAGTCTCACTTTATCGCCCTCAGTAGAGTACGATGGCATCACAGCTCACAGCAACCTCCAACTCCTGGGCTTAGGTGATTCTCTTGCCTCAGCCTCCCGAGTAGCTGAGACTACAGGTGCCTGACACAATGCCCGGCGCTGGTTTGGAACCCACTGGCCCTTGGTATATGGGGCCAGCATCATACCCACTGAGCCACAGGTGCCAGCTGAACACCTCTTTTAATTGCATAAGTCAAATGTGACTTGCATAAAAATTTAATACAGTTTTTTTTTCCTTTCTTAAACTGTGAACACATTTTTTTGGCACCCTCTGTATATGTGCTTGTGTGAAGTATGATATATCTGTGTGTGTGTGGTTCTGCTCTCATGGTGTTTACATTCCAGTGTAAAGACAACACATACTGATAATAACAAGTCACTATTGCTAAGTGCCAGAAGGGGTTTACTTCTAAGGTACCTATAGCGTTTCAAAGACTCCGTTCACCTCTCATATGGAAGAGATTGGCTTCTGTAATACAATTTATCCACTGAAAAATCAAACTGCAAAATCAAACTTTTACCCATAACCCTGACTTACTTTTCTAAATATACAGATTCTTCTTAGCGAAATTTTAAAGAATAATGTCATGTAACAAAAGCAACCTGTTGCCATCCTCCTCCTGCCCTCTAGGGGAGAGATGCTCAATTTCAGCATGAATCAAGGCTTGTTCCAACACAGTTGCTGGGGTCAGGTCCATTACCAGAGCTTCTGATTTGGGAGGTCAGAAGAGGGACAGAATTTGCATGCTGCTGGCCTGGGGAATCACACTGCTCTGAGTTATCCTTGTGTTTTCCCTATTACTTGCCCTCCATATCCATGTGGACACCAAGGCTTATTCTTCCTATATTCCCTATCGTTCCCTTTCATTGCATTCCTTTATTTGACTTCTGTATTTTCTCTTGATGGAAGGAGGTAGAGATGAGCCCTGCTTTGTGAATGGCTTGTGTTATCTTTGTTTTTTCTCTAATTCTCTTGCTTTTAAACATGTCCTTAATTCTTGGTTTCCTTTCTCAACTTTTATGAAGCTGCAGTAGGTGAATGTGAGAAACCCCTAAAGGTAAGGAATTCCTACTGTGGTTTGTTTGGCGTGGATAGAGAGTGGTTAGGTGAAGGATTTTCTTTTATGAAACTTACTATGAAATAAAAAAAAAAGTTCTTGTTATGAAGGAAGTTCAAGAGAAACCCAAGGAGTATCACATGGTTTCAGCATTTGAATTCCATAGAAAGATAAACATGGAAAAGTGTATTATTTAGAGATGAGAGACAAAGCAAATAAAATAATGATGATGAATTTTTAAAAAATTAAGTAATACTTCATTTTTTATGAAAAGCTTTCATATGCATCGTGGCTTTATAGCTACTCAAAAGGCAGGAAAATTATTATTTGTATTGTCAACTAAAAAAAAAAACTAGGGTTATACAATCAAGTGACTTGTTTAAGGCCACACAGCCATTTAAAGGAAACAAAAATGGACCAAAGTCATCTAATTCTAGTGTGATATTTTACTTAGGCCTCTACTCTAAATTTCAGTGTTAATAATCATTATAAAACATGCTTTACATTACAATTAGGGCCTCTTTTGTTCTCTGAGGTAGAACTTGCTCCAAAGTCAGTATGATCGACTATGTTTTTGTCTCAACCACTTTATCTTATGAATGTATGGATCATTAACATAGAGCTATACGGAATTTTAATTGGAATCAGACCTCAGAGTGAAGTCTCTGGTCGTTGAATGTAAGTAACATCTGCATTAAACCTTGGAATTACTGAAATGCAAAGCCAGTTCCTACTCTATCTACTGGTTTGTAGAGTAGCCATGATAGAGAGAACTAATATATCTTTCCTTTTAGTTCTGTCAAGATATTCTTTCTTTGTAGGACTCTTTTTGGTTAGATTATAGGTAAGAACACTATTCACCCCTATTCTTCCAAGTATCCCGAGTACTTTCTAGAATCTTCTCATGCCAATATTTTGACTTTTTGCTCTGGATTTTGATCACCTCCACTGAGGTTCTGTTAAGTTGTAAAATCCTACTTTTTGATGTTTTCTCAAGAAACTGGGAAGAATTTTGGAAATGTGAGGCATGGTGAATTTTGGTCTGGAATTACTTCCACATGTTCAAGCTGTCTTGTATTTTAAAAATCTAGACTAATGGTTCTTAAACTTTGTTAGATTAGGGGCTCATTCAGTTAGACAAAAGTCATGAAAGACAGACAGCCTTACCAAACTGCCACTGCACAGTAATTTTGGAGTGACAGGGAAGAGCACTGTTTTTTAAAAATAAGGTGCTCAATTTATATATGTGCATTAATTGTTTTCAGATGTGGCTACATTATACACATCAAATAAAAACCTTCATAATTTACTGAGGATCTTCATAATGCATTTATTAGAGATCTGAGGATCCATGCGAGTATAACTCAGATTTATAAAATGACTTCATCTATAGCTTTTGCATCTGTGATCTAGATATGCAAACTCATTGCTGATTTTCTTATGGGCAAACCTAGTTATTTGGGTTAACCAAAGAATCTTTTGCTGAAAGAATCCATTGAAGAAATGTATTTCCACATCAAAAAGATAATTGTGGTGGTACTCTGAAAATTTTATGTTACAAATTTAAAGCCTTATTTCAATATGCGAATAGAATGTGTGAATTTCACATGTCCATATAAACACAGTGATTCACTACTGAATTTAGGAAGAAAATTGGGTAGTGGTAAATAAGTACATTTACTTGGGGTAAATGTGAACCACTAAAAACTCAAGATCAATTAAGGGAGATTTTTCCTGTGGTACCGGTGTTGCCATTATTAGAAGACCCCAATACCACAGGGGAGAGATGCATACAAGGGAGAAGGTACGTTTGTGTATCCAAGACCAGCAGAGTCAACTTTGACAGAGGAGACAGTTTTCCCCTGAACCTTAATTTGATGACTTATAAATCAGGTATTCAGAGGAAGAAAGGCCATAAATTAGGGAAGAACACTCTGTAAATCATAAGTTATTACACAAATAACAACAGTACAATTTAATTGATTCTCCAATTTTCTTCCTAAATTCAGTAGTAAAACAGTGCTTATTTGGGGATGTGAAACATGCAATCTTTAAGAACAACTGATTCCCATAAAGTTGTATACATTAGTTTATTTATTTATTTATTTTTTTGAGACAGAGCCTCAAGCTGTCACCCTGGATAGAGTGCTGTGTCATCACAGCTCACAGCAACCTCCAATTCCTGGGCTCAAGCGAGTCTCCTGCCTCCGCCTCCCAAGTAGCTGGGACTACAGGTGCCCGCCACA